>CADEHL010000081.1:0-10000 GCA_902827135.1 Harpagifer antarcticus
AAAACACAAAACCAAACACACACACACACAAAACACACACACAAAACCAAACACACACACAAACAAACGCACGCACACACACACACACACACACAATGAATATTCAATGCATGCACTCAGCACATTGTTAACATCCAATATGAATGGAATTTTCCTTGAAAGCATCGTGAATTGGATTTTTGCAGACACGTTGTTTCTCTTGCTCAGAACTACCGTGTCATGAAATCATAATAACCAAAGAGTCCCAACAGGAAATACACCTTGAGATGAACTCCATGAATGCATGCAGCTCAGAGGAGCTGCTAGGTGGCAGTAACACACCGCGTCTCTCACGTGCACAGCAACAACTCAGGGCCTCAGTATTGATGTCATGGTTTGAGTGTTAAATAAAGCAACCTGTAACTATCGTTGTCAAATGAAGTCACTAAGAAGTAAGAAGAGGTGGATTCAAAGGGAGTCATCCAGGTACAGCACTGGAGGAAACGCTCTTAGGTTATGTGTAGCATGGAGGATCTTGTCGTGACTTCTAAAGGCAGTATGAATGGTGCAGACAGAGAGCTCCAGGTAAACCACGCTCTGATGTAACGCAGCGTTAACCCCGCAGTGATCTGATGGGCTTTAATCCAGAGGGAAAGTTGGATCATGTAATCGTGCTGAAAGCAGAAGAGCCGCAGTGCAGCGGACATGTTCTCATCATTTGCTCAACAGCCGCTTCGAATCAAGTCAAATGAATCCCTGGAGATTTGTGGAGCAGCGATATGATCACACCCAAACCAGGAACAAATGAATTCCTCTGATTAATCCTCCTAATCCTCCTAACTCTTTAAAAGATTATTTTTTAAATGTTGTATTTAAATGCATCAATCTGGTGCACTTTGAGGGGGAAATAAAGAGACTACATATGAAACAGAACTGTATACATTTAAATAATCATAAAAACATAAGAACATGGCCATAACCAATAACATCCCATATCCAATATGAAACACATTGAAACTTGTTTATTTATTTGTTTTTGGTTCATTTATATTTGTGAGTGTGTCTGTGCTCCTGAACCAGCCTCACCCGTCTCCCTCCTCTCCCTCCTCTCTCCCCTCTCCCCCCTCTCCTCTTTGAGGCAGCAGCAAAGACTAGTTTTAGCTCTCAACAAGTTTTAATTCACCTTTTTTCACCTAGTTAACGTTTTTTTAAATTATTATTCATGCATATTTTACTAATCGCTCCCCCTCAAATGGAAATATGTGTTTACATAAATGGTGACCAAACCGTTTGAGACCCACTGAGAGAACTTGGACTAAGTGAACTATCTAAACACTCAGTCCTTTACCTCACCTGAGCTGTAGTTATCAGTCTCTCAGCCTGACAGCAGAGGACTCTCCTCCACCTTGTTGTTGAAAAAGCTCCTTATATCCGTTAGCGCAGCTAGCTAGCACCAGATGCTAACAACAACAATACATGTAACCGGTGCGCACGCTTTATCTCACTAGCTCGCGCCACACATACACATACACACACCCTCCCGAGCTTGAATGACACACAGAGACCAATCGAGGGCATTAGTATGATCTGTATGAAAGTGGCCATGTCGGCAGACCACATCATGTAGACAGCCAGTCACCCTCTGTGAGGCAGAGTCAGACCCACATTTGCGCAGCGTTGCGTTCACAATATACAAAATCTTCAGGCCAGCAGGCCACTTAGCAGGCCACTTAGCAGGCCAGGCCACTTAGCAGGCCAGGCCACTTAGCAGGCCACTTAGCAGGCCAGGCCATCGGGAAACCTCCCGGTCCTCCCGATGGCCTGTCCGGGCCTGCAAGAGAGACACAAAAGGACGAACCAGAAAATATAAGAAATGACCAAAATGCAAAACAGAGAATAACCGTAAAAAGGTGGAAATAGTTTAAATTAGAGTCAAAATAACCAATGACCAATAACAGATGCTAAATAGATGCTAGACAAACATAGAGATGCAAAAGACTATATTCACGACACAACAGGACGACTTGAAATGAAAGCTGCAGAAATGAATGTGAAACGAGTGCAAAGAGAATCGAAGGGACTCAAACTAGAGACATCTCAAAGGACACGCAAAACAAATTGCAATCAGATCACATTGAATGATTATGTTCTGAATGGATACAGTGTGTGTGTGTGTGTGTGTGTGTGTGGGGGGGGGGGTGTGTGCATGCAGATGTGTCCCTTTGTTAATCTTGAAACAGGAAGTGTGTAGAAATATATTTTCTGTCTTACTTCACATGTACAAACACGCCGCTTCCTCCTAAACGGCCACCTGGTTACACACACACACACACACACACACACACACCCACACACACACACACACACGCACACACACACACACACACACACCCACACACACACACACACACTCACACACACACACACACACACACACACACACGCACACACACACACACACACACACACCCACACACACACACACACTCACACACACACACACCACACACACACACACACACACACACACACACACACAGATCCTTTACTGTATAAAGTGACTAATCTGCCTAGATACAATCAAGGAAGCATTTCAATTGAAGTAAGGTTCCTTATTGCTCCTTGGTGTTCCTTATTGACCGGCCTCTGATTAAGTTCTTCAGACTTTAGATTAGGAGCCTCTCAGCATCATGAATAATTAAAGAGACGCAGGGTTTGGAGACACTTCCGTATCTCACTTTATAAAAGCTCTCTCTCTCTCCTCTCACTCACTCCTGCTTCCCCTTTCTGAACCCAGTCGATCGCCCATCATGGGGAACTTCGCTGCCAATGAGGGACTCTCCATTTTTGTTATTGTGAGTAAATCTGTTTTTTAAATATCATTTTTTTCCTTTCCCCTCCGGTATTATCTGCATTTATATCCTGTTGAATCAGTTTGTTGAAAGCATTGCTGTTTTTATATTCATGTGTTTATTAAAAACAACCATTTGTGGAATCGGATTTATATATAATCAGGTTTAAAGCTTATTTTTGGGGGCTTTTTATATGACTTTACTAATGTAGGGAATGACATTTAAATACATTATAAATAAATAAATATTACTATGAAATAACTTTTCAACTATCATTAATGAGGTGATAGAATAACTATTAAAATAAATGTTTATAAATAGATTAGCGTATTTAATATTAAGAAAAATATGTTTTGTTATTTTAGGTGATATTTATTTCATACTGTTTAATTAATTGAATTGAACTGTATTGACTCATTTAAACATTCATTCATATTTAATATATTTATTTAGAATTTATTTTATTTTCTGTAAAATCTACAAAATGTATTAAATGTATTATTTTAAATGAAAAGGTGTTTCCTGTGTCTCCAGCTGGTGTGGCTGGGGATCAACGCCTTCCTGTTTGTGCATTTCTACATGGCCTTCCTGCTGGAGCGCTGGTTCTACACCCGAGTCCTGCTGGGGGTCAGTCACCCTTTAGAGGGGTTTCTTTAAAAAGTGCCATGAAGTAAAGTTCATTTAGGGAGCAGACGTCCATGTGATGCATTTATAGTCTGACATTACATCACATTGCTTCCAGAGCAACTTACAATAAGTGCGTTCGACCAGGAAGACACAACCTTGAAGAAAACAGAATCATAAAGTACATCAGGTTTCATAGAGCCAAACATTTCAAGTGCTACTCAGCTGGCTTTAGAGAAGCCAGTCCTTTGTTAGTATATAAGAGCTTTGTTAGTAATTCTATGGCTGGAAGTGGAGTCGAAAGAGATGAGTTTTCAGTCTGGAAGGTGAGTAAGCTTTCTGCTGTCCTGATGTCAATGGGGAGCTCATTCCACCATCTTGGAGCCAGGATAGCAAACCCACGTGTTTCTGCTGATGGGAACTTGGGTCCCCCTCGCAGCGAGGGTGCAGCGAGCTGTTTGGCTGATGCAGAGCGGAGTGCACGTGCTGGGGTGTACGGTTTAACCATGTCCTGGATGTAGGAAGGGCCAGATCCATTCGCAGCATGGTACGCAAGTACCAGTGTCTTGAAGTGGATTCTAGCAGTTACCGGGAGCCAGTGGAGGGAGCGGAGGAGCGGAGGAGCGGAGTGGGAACATTTGATATAAGGTGTACTTACAATACAACTGTGATACAATAGGCAGAAACAATACACAGGTGTTTCACAGGTGTATTTTTCCTTACAGTTTACACCACAGTGTTTGCATGCTGTGTGTGTTTGACTATTGATTTGTATCAGGTGATTCATATCTAAGACACGTCCACAGTAACTTCTATTCCTCTCTCTCCACACCTGACCAGAGCCACAGCTGCCTGAGAGCAGAAGTGAAACAGCACTTTGTTAAATGCCTTTCTATAAATATCAATGCATCTCTGCAGGAAGACAACGAGCATGTGTTCTTGTTATGGATCAGAGAGTGCTATAAAGTCAGAGCTGGGAAGTAGTGGAGTACAAAGATTCGTTACTGTACTTAAGTACATGTTTCTGGTACCAGTACTTTACTCCACTACGTACTTTTCTGATAACTTTTTACTTTCTACTTCTTACATGTTGAACTCAAATACCTGTACTTTCTACTTCTTACATGTTGAACACAAATACCTGTACTTTCTACTTCTTACATGTTGAACCCAAATACCTGTACTTTCTACTTCTTACATGTTGAACCCAAATACCTGTACTTTCTACTTCTCACATGTTGAACCCAAATACCTGTACTTTCTACTTCTCACATGTTGAACACAAATACCTGTACTTTCTACTTCTTACATGTTGAACTCAAATACCTGTACTTTCTACTTCTCACATGTTGAACCCAAATACCTGTACTTTCTACTTCTCACATGTTGAACCCAAATACCTGTACTTTCTACTTCTCACATGTTGAACACAAATACCTGTACTTTCTACTTCTTACATGTTGAACCCAAATACCTGTACTTTCTACTTCTCACATGTTGAACACAAATACCTGTACTTTCTACTTCTTACATGTTGAACCCAAATACCTGTACTTTCTACTTCTCACATGTTGAACCCAAATACCTGTACTTTCTACTTCTCACATGTTGAACACAAATACCTGTACTTTCTACTTCTTACATGTTGAACACAAATACCTGTACTTTCTACTTCTTACATGTTGAACACAAATACCTGTACTTTCTACTTCTTACATGTTGAACTCAAATACCTGTACTTTCTACTTCTTACATGTTGAACACAAATACCTGTACTTTCTACTTCATACATGTTGAACCCAAATACCTGTACTTTCTACTTCTTACATGTTGAACTGAAATACCTGTACTTTCTACTTCCTACATGTTGAACACAAATACCTGTACTTTCTACTTCTTACATGTTGAACACAAATACCTGTACTTTCTACTTCTTACATGTTGAACACAAATACCTGTACTTTCTACTTCTCACATGTTGAACCCAAATACCTGTACTTTCTACTTCTCACATGTTGAACCCAAATACCTGTACTTTCTACTTCTTACATGTTGAACACAAATACCTGTACTTTCTACTTCTTACATGTTGAACTCAATTACCTGTACTTTCTACTTCTTACATGTTGAACACAAATACCTGTACTTTCTACTTCTTACATGTTGAACACAAATACCTGTACTTTCTACTTCTTACATGTTGAACACAAATACCTGTACTTTCTACTTCTTACATGTTGAACACAAATACCTGTACTTTCTACTTCTTACATGTTGAACTCAATTACCTGTACTTTCTACTTCTTACATGTTGAACACAAATACCTGTACTTTCTACTTCTTACATGTTGAACACAAATACCTGTACTTTCTACTTCCTACATGTTGAACACAAATACCTGTACTTTCTACTTCTTACATGTTGAACACAAATACCTGTACTTTCTACTTCTCACATGTTGAACACAAATACCTGTACTTTCTACTTCTTACATGTTGAACCCAAATACCTGTACTTTCTACTTCTTACATGTTGAACTCAAATACCTGTACTTTCTACTTCTTACATGTTGAACTCAAATACCTGTACTTTCTACTTCTTACATGTTGAACTCAAATACCTGTACTTTCTACTTCTTACATGTTGAACTCAAATACCTGTACTTTCTACTTCTTACATGTTGAACACAAATACCTGTACTTTCTACTTCTCACATGTTGAACTCAAATACCTGTACTTTCTACTTCTTACATGATGAACTCAAATACCTGTACTTTCTACTTCTTACATGTTGAACACAAATACCTGTACTTTCTACTTCTCACATGTTGAACACAAATACCTGTACTTTCTACTTCTTACATGTTGAACTCAAATACCTGTACTTTCTACTTCTTACATGTTGAACTCAAATACCTGTACTTTCTACTCCTCTCATTTCCCAAACAGCTGGTTCCTTTAGTCTGAATGTGTGTTTGATGCGTGATCATTATTCTTTAGAGTCATTGCGTGCCTATTGATTTGAACACGATCCGTGTATCCATCACTTCCTGGTCTTCTCTAAAGAAGAGGGACCAATGGAAACGTTGTCATGTTGCCGTTGTTCAGCATGGAAACATTCATTAGCTAACAATGACATTATTGTTCTATTAATATAAAGGGAGGTCAGGTACTCTTTAAAGCAGCTGCTAGCTATGGGTACTTTTTACTGAAGTACACTTCAAAGTTACATACATACACTTCTACTTGAGTAAAGGATGTGTGTACTTCTACTTTCACCAGAGTACTTTAAACACGAGTATGTGTACTTCTACTTGAGTAAAGGATGTGTGTACTTCTACTTTCACCAGAGTATTTTAAACACGAATATGTGTACTTCTACTTGAGTAAAGGATGTGTGTACTTCTACTTGAGTAAAGAAGTTTAGTCAGTACTTCTACTTTCACCAGAGTATTTTAAACACGAGTATGTGTACTTCTACTTGAGTAAAGGATGTGTGTACTTCTACTTTCACCAGAGTATCTGTACGTCTACTTGAGTGAAGGGTGTGTGTACTTTGCCCTCTCTGTGTAAAGTAATCTGATGACATGTTTCCCCTCAGCATGCTCTCTCGTGGGCTCGTGCTCCAGCTGCCTGTCTGAACTTTAACTGCATGCTCATCCTGCTGCCGGTGTGCAGGAACCTGCTGTCCTTCCTGAGAGGAACCATCCAGGTAAACAAGCATCTCCACAAATAAATCCAATGTGCAGCACGTGTCGTTATCATTTTAATGTTGTTTTTCTGTGTGTGTGTTCTCAGTGCTGCAGCCGCACCGCAGCTCGACAGCTGGATCGAAACATCACCTTCCACAAGATGGTGGCTTACATGATCGCCTTCCACACGGGTAATATATCAGCACAGGGAATCAGAAACACACACACTAGAGAGTCACATAGAGACGGCAAACAGCCCCTAAGAGACACACTGAGATATATACCAAAGAGACAAATCACCAAAGAGACATGACTGAAAGGCCAGCAGCTAGAAAGAGGTCTCTTAGGGTCTGTGGCTCTTGTTCAGGGGGGAAGGGCCTTCTATATTAACCCTTGAACTCTCAAACACGCCCCCAGCAGCTCCTCAGCCCCATGAGACCTGGATCACTGAACCTGGGGTACATTCAGTCTGTCTAAAGTCTCTCTCCTCCTGCAGCCGTGCACATCATCGCCCACCTGTTCAACTTTGAGTACTTCATGGAGGCTCAACAGAACAGGAACAGCAGCTTCCTGCCCTTCGTCCTATCAGAGATCGGCTCTGGAGACAACGCCTCCTTCCTGAACCCCATCAGGACCAACGACACGGTGAGAAGACACACAGGAAGAAGTCTTTTATTTCCTCTCCTGCTTCCTCCTCTCCTCCTCTCCTTCCCTATCGGTTTGCTCCTTAGTGTCTCCCCTTGCTTCCTCACTAATGGATACACTTGTGTGTGTATTATAACACCCTATGTTGCAAATTATTATCTCTTGGATTTACACACGGCATCTATTGCACGTCTGTCCGTCCTGGGAGAGGGATCCCTCCTCTGTTGCTCTCCCTGAGGTTTCTCCATGTTCCCTTTAAACTGTGGGTTTCTCTGGAAGTGTTTCCTTGTACGATGTGAGGGTCTAAGGACAGAGGGTCTAAGGACAGAGGGTCTGAGGACAGAGGGTCTAAGGACAGAGGGTCTAAGGTCAGAGGGTCTGAGGTCAGAGGGTCGAAGGTCAGAGGGTCTGAGGTCAGAGGGTCGAAGGTCAGAGGGTCTGAGGTCAGAGGGTCTGAGGTCAGAGGGTCGAAGGTCAGAGGGTCTGAGGTCAGAGGGTCGAAGGTCAGAGGGTCTGAGGTCAGAGGGTCTAAGGACAGAGGGTCTAAGGTCAGAGGGTCTAAGGACAGAGGGTCTAAGGTCAGAGGGTCTAAGGACAGAGGGTCTAAGGTCAGAGGGTCTAAGGACAGAGGGTCTAAGGACAGAGGGTCTGAGGACAGAGGGTCTAAGGACAGAGGGTCTAAGGTCAGAGGGTCTGAGGTCAGAGGGTCGAAGGTCAGAGGGTCTGAGGTCAGAGGGTCGAAGGTCAGAGGGTCTGAGGTCAGAGGGTCTAAGGACAGAGGGTCTAAGGTCAGAGGGTCTAAGGACAGAGGGTCTAAGGTCAGAGGGTCTAAGGACAGAGGGTCTAAGGTCAGAGGGTCTAAGGACAGAGGGTCTAAGGACAGAGGGTCTGAGGACAGAGGGTCTGAGGACAGAGGGTCTGAGGACAGAGGGTCTGAGGACAGAGGGTCTAAGGACAGAGGGTCTGAGGACAGAGGGTCTAAGGACAGAGGATCTAAGGACAGAGGGTCTGAGGACAGAGGGTCTGAGGTCAGAGGGTCTGAGGTCAGAGGGTCTGAGGACAGAGGGTCTAAGGACAGAGGGTGTCGTATAGTCATACTGTACAAACTGTGAAGTCCACTGAGATTGGGCTGTAAATAAACATTGAGGTGTCAGGGTTCTTGGAAGGAGCCCTAATGAGATAATAATCACTATAATAACAGACAGTTAGGACTCTGCAGACTCAGATCTCTCCGGTGCGGTTCCTCCACCAGCAGCCCACTCTGCAGACTCAGATCTCTCCGGTGCGGTTCCTCCACCAGCAGCCCACTCTGCAGACTCAGATCTCTCCGGAGCGGTTCCTCCACCAGCAGCCCAGTCTGCAGACTCAGATCTCTCCGGGGGGGTTCCTCCACCAGCAGCCCAGTCTGCAGACTCAGATCTCTCCGGGGGGGTTCCTCCACCAGCAGCCCAGTCTGCAGACTCAGATCTCTCCGGGGGGGTTCCTCCACCAGCAGCCCACTCTGCAGACTCAGATCTCTCCGGTGCGGTTCCTCCACCAGCAGCCCAGTCTGCAGACTCAGATCTCTCCGGGGGGGTTCCTCCACCAGCAGCCCAGTCTGCAGACTCAGATCTCTCCGGGGGGGTTCCTCCACCAGCAGCCCACTCTGCAGACTCAGATCTCTCCGGGGGGGTTCCTCCACCAGCAGCCCACTCTGCAGACTCAGATCTCTCCGGTGCGGTTCCTCCACCAGCAGCCCAGTCTGCAGACTCAGATCTCTCCGGGGGGGTTCCTCCACCAGCAGCCCAGTCTGCAGACTCAGATCTCTCCGGTGCGGTTCCTCCACCAGCAGCCCAGTCTGCAGACTCAGATCTCTCCGGTGCGGTTCCTCCACCAGCAGCCCAGTCTGCAGACTCAGATCTCTCCGGGGGGGTTCCTCCACCAGCAGCCCACTCTGCAGACTCAGATCTCTCCGGGGGGGTTCCTCCACCAGCAGCCCACTCTGCAGACTCAGATCTCTCCGGTGCGGTTCCTCCACCAGCAGCCCAGTCTGCAGACTCAGATCTCTCCGGTGCGGTTCCTCCACCAGCAGCCCAGTCTGCAGACTCAGATCTCTCCGGGGGGGTTCCTCCACCAGCAGCCCAGTCTGCAGACTCAGATCTCTCCGGTGCGGTTCCTCCACCAGCAGCCCAGTCTGCAGACTCAGATCTCTCCGGTGCGGTTCCTCC
>CADEHL010000081.1:15000-68643 GCA_902827135.1 Harpagifer antarcticus
TACCTGTACTTTCTACTTCTTACATGTTGAACACAAATACCTGTACTTTCTACTTCTCACATGTTGAACTCAAATACCTGTACTTTCTACTTCTTACATGTTGAACTCAAATACCTGTACTTTCTACTTCTTACATGTTGAACTCAAATACCTGTACTTTCTACTTCTTACATGTTGAACTCAAATACCTGTACTTTCTACTTCTTACATGTTGAACTCAAATACCTGTACTTTCTACTTCTTACATGTTGAACTCAAATACCTGTACTTTCTACTTCTCACATGTTGAACTCAAATACCTGTACTCTCTACTTCTTACATGTTGAACCCAAATACCTGTACTTTCTACTTCTCACATGTTGAACTCAAATACCTGTACTTTCTACTTCTTACATGTTGAACTCAAATACCTGTACTTTCTACTTCTTACATGTTGAACTCAAATACCTGTACTTTCTACTTCTTACATGTTGAACCCAAATACCTGTACTTTCTACTTCTTACATGTTGAACCCAAATACCTGTACTTTCTACTTCTTACATGTTGAACCCAAATACCTGTACTTTCTACTTCTTACATGTTGAACCCAAATACCTGTACTTTCTACTTCTCACATGTTGAACCCAAATACCTGTACTTTCTACTTCTTACATGTTGAACTCAAATACCTGTACTTCTACTTCTTACATGTTGAACTCAAATACCTGTACTTTCTACTTCTCACACTTTGAACACAAATACCTGTACTTCTACTTCTTACATGTTGAACCCAAATACCTGTACTTTCTACTTCTTACATGTTGAACTCAAATACCTGTACTTTCTACTTCTTACATGTTGAACCCAAATACCTGTACTTTCTACTTCTTACATGTTGAACCCAAATACCTGTACTTTCTACTTCTTACATGTTGAACACAAATACCTGTACTTTCTACTTCTTACATGTTGAACTCAAATACCTGTACTTTCTACTTCTTACATGTTGAACTCAAATACCTGTACTTTCTACTTCTTACATGTTGAACCCAAATACCTGTACTTTCTACTTCTTACATGTTGAACTCAAATACCTGTACTTTCTACTTCTCTCATTTCCCAAACAGCTGGTTCCTTTAGTCTGAATGTGTGTTTGATGCGTGATCATTATTCTTTAGAGTCATTGCGTGCCTATTGATTTGAACACGATCCGTGTATCCATCACTTCCTGGTCTTCTCTAAAGAAGAGGGACCAATGGAAACGTTGTCATGTTGCCGTTGTTCAGCATGGAAACATTCATTAGCTAACAATGACATTATTGTTCTATTGATATAAAGGGAGGTCAGGTACTCTTTAAAACAGCTGTATCAACACGAGTATCTGTACTTCTACTTGAGTAAAGGATGTGTGTACTTCTACTTGAGTAAAGGATGTGTGTACTTCTACTTGAGTAAAGGATGTGTGTACTTTTGCCATCTCTGGAGGGCAGGGAAGAAGTTTCACGTTATAAAATCTGTGTTTTTCTGGTCTGATAGAATGAATAACATATTTCATCTGGAGGACATTTAGAGTGAAGTTCTCAGAAGTGTTTGGTAAACATGTGGCTTAATGCGGGATAAAAAACAACTTACGAAAGCTTCTGGTAAACATGTGTAAACAGGAACCGTTGTGAGAAAGCGCTGTAGGAGTTTCACCGTTTCTTAGGCGAGGACTTCCGTCTGTTTTCCTCGTAAATGTGTTGATGTTTCTCGTGAATGTTCTCTTACATTTTACAAGCATTCTTTCCAGGAATATAACGTCCCTCTGGCGTTGCAATTGTATTTCTTTCCCCTCTTCAATGGCCCTATTATGCCTCGTTATGAAACGCACCAATCACAGTCACAGACCTTTTAATGAATCACTTAAACTCAATGTGTGGAAAGCATCTCATTTCCTTCTGTACTTTGGAAACAGTCCTAATTTAGTTTTTTGGGTTGTGCAACCATTAGCCAATCACGATCTCCTCCTAGAGCACCATTGTGTTTTTTTAAACCAATCATCTCTCAGAGGGGCGTGGCCAGCAGCAGCTCATTAGCATTTAAAGCTACAGACACAGAATCAGCACTTTTGGAACAGGGCTGAAACAGAGGGGGTTATGGGATGCTGCAATGATCTGTTTGGTGTTTCAGCCAATCAGAGACAGGTTCTGGATATATCTGTCTATGTTCCCACATTAAATGAGACCCCCTGCCCCCCCTCAGATCTACTTCTACTGGCTGTGTCCGGAGACCCAGGCCTTCGAGTGGTTTGCTGACCTGCTGCAGTCTCTGGAGGCTCAGATGACGGAGAAGGGCGTGACGGACTTCCTGAGTTACAACATCTACCTGACTCGCTGGAAGGAGACCGAGGTGACATGTACATCCTTTACTCAAGTAGAAGTACACACATCCTTTACTCAAGTAGAAGTACACACATCCTTTCCTCAAGTAGAAGTACACACATCCTTTACTCAAGTAGAAGTACACACATCCTTTACTCAAGTAGAAGTACACACATCCTTTCCTCAAGTAGAAGTACACACATCCTTTACTCAAGTAGAAGTACACACATACTTTACACAAGTAGAAGTACACACATCCTTTACTCAAGTAGAAGTACACACATCCTTTCCTCAAGTAGAAGTACACACATCCTTTACTCAAGTAGAAGTACACACATCCTTTACTCAGGTAGAAGTACACACATACTTTACTCAAGTAGAAGTACTCACATCCTTTACTCAAGTAGAAGTACTCACATCCTTTCCTCAAGTAGAAGTACACACATACTTTACACAAGTAGAAGTACACACATCCTTTACTCAGGTAGAAGTACACACATACTTTACTCAAGTAGAAGTACTCACATCCTTTCCTCAAGTAGAAGTACAGATACTCGTGTGTAAAGATACTCTGGTGAAAGTAGAAGTACTGACTAAACTTCTTTACTCAAGTGAAAGTAAAGAACTTTGAAGTGTACTTCAGTAGAAAGTACCCATAGCTAGCAGCTGCTTTAAAGAGTACCTGACCTCCCTTTATATCAATAGAACAATAATGTCATTGTGCTATATAGATAAAGCTTTATTATTATTGTTATCATTGTTCCCTCCCGTCAGGCGGCTCACTTCCGCGTTCACCACGAGGCGGAGAACGATCCAATCACAGGCCTCAAACAGAAGACTCTCTACGGGAAACCCAACTGGGACAATGAGTTCGGCAACGTGGCAGCAAAGCACCCTGGGTAAGGCCCTTTGTCACCTTATCACACTGTACATACACTCTGAACACACACTGTACACACACTCTGAACACACACACACACACTCTGTACACACACATAGACAATAGGCCCCTGGGCAGACACACGAAAGGGCCTCTCCTGTTGTTTGTGGCCCTTTCCTGTCTCTTGGTTGTGTTGACCTATCGTAGACCTTCTGCACGTTTCCTGTCTCTTTGGTTGTGTTGACCTATCGTAGACCTTCTGCACGTTTCCTGTCTCTTTGGTTGTGTTGACCTATCGTAGACCTTCTGCACGTTTCCTGTCTCTTGGTTGTGTTGACCTATCGTAGACCTTCTGCACGTTTCCTGTCTCTTGGTTGTGTTGACCTATCGTAGACCTTCTGCACGTTTCCTGTCTCTTTGGTTGTGTTGACCTATCATAGACCTTCTGCACGTTTCCTGTCTCTTGGTTGTGTTGACCTATCGTAGACCTTCTGCACGTTTCCTGTCTCTTGGTTGTGTTGACCTATCGTAGACCTTCTGCGCGTTTCCTGTCTCTTTGGTTGTGTTGACCTATCGTAGACCTTCTGCACGTTTCCTGTCTCTTTGGTTGTGTTGACCTATCGTAGACCTTCTGCACGTTTCCTGTCTCTTTGGTTGTGTTGACCTATCGTAGACCTTCTGCACGTTTCCTGTCTCTTGGTTGTGTTGACCTATCGTAGACCTTCTGCACGTTTCCTGTCTCTTTGGTTGTGTTGACCTATCGTAGACCTTCTGCACGTTTCCTGTCTCTTGGTTGTGTTGACCTATCGTAGACCTTCTGCACGTTTCCTGTCTCTTTGGTTGTGTTGACCTATCGTAGACCTTCTGCACGTTTCCTGTCTCTTTGGTTGTGTTGACCTATCGTAGACCTTCTGCACGTTTCCTGTCTCTTTGGTTGTGTTGACCTATCGTAGACCTTCTGCACGTTTCCTGTCTCTTTGGTTGTGTTGACCTATCGTAGACCTTCTGCACGTTTCCTGTCTCTTTGGTTGTGTTGACCTATCGTAGACCTTCTGCACGTTTCCTGTCTCTTTGGTTGTGTTGACCTATCGTAGACCTTCTGCACGTTTCCTGTCTCTTGGTTGTGTTGACCTATCGTAGACCTTCTGCACGTTTCCTGTCTCTTGGTTGTGTTGACCTATCGTAGACCTTCTGCACGTTCCTGTCTCTTTGGTTGTGTTGACCTATCGTAGACCTTCTGCACGTTTCCTGTCTCTTTGGTTGTGTTGACCTATCGTAGACCTTCTGCACGTTCCTGTCTCTTTGGTTGTGTTGACCTATCGTAGACCTTCTGCACGTTTCCTGTCTCTTTGGTTGTGTTGACCTATCGTAAACCTTCTGCACGTTTCCTGTCTCTTTGGTTGTGTTGACCTATCGTAGACCTTCTGCACGTTTCCTGTCTCTTTGGTTGTGTTGACCTATCGTAGACCTTCTGCACGTTTCCTGTCTCTTTGGTTGTTTTGACCTATCGTAGACCTTCTGCACGTTTCCTGTCTCTTTGGTTGTGTTGACCTATCGTAGACCTTCTGCACGTTTCCTGTCTCTTTGGTTGTGTTGACCTATCGTAGACCTTCTGCACGTTTCCTGTCTCTTGGTTGTGTTGACCTATCGTAGACCTTCTGCACGTTTCCTGTCTCTTTGGTTGTGTTGACCTATCGTAGACCTTCTGCACGTTTCCTGTCTCTTTGGTTGTGTTGACCTATCGTAGACCTTCTGCACGTTTCCTGTCTCTTGGTTGTGTTGACCTATCGTAGACCTTCTGCACGTTTCCTGTCTCTTATTGTTGTTTTGGTTTCATGTCTCCGTGTAGTTCTTCTGTGTCTCTGTAATCATCCTGCTCATGTTGTCTCTGTTATACTTAAATGTCTCTGTGGTTGTCTTGAGCTTCAGCCTCAGGATCCATGTGTCTGAGACCCTCTCCAGAAGGAGTCATCACATACAGAGACTAGTTCCTGAGCAGTGTCCTTCACATGCTGATATCCAAGAGAGGGAGTTACACAGTCACAAGATGGAGGAATAGAAAGCAGTATTCAATGTTCACTTCAGATTAGCTCCACGTCAGAAATGAGCATGCTTGATGTCTCTCTCCATAGAGGCTGAATCATCATGTTAATCACATAGCTATCATCTGCCTCAAACAGTGAGTCACGGTGCTCTTAATCACACATCCTTCCACACACACTTGGTCTTGAAAACACACATTCATTACTTTCAACAGCGGTTAATTTGCTTCTTTTTATAAACTTCTATTTGAATCTCTGAGCACATCGAGTCGTGACTTCTCTCTCCCCATGACTGCATTAAACTCTGTGTCCTCAGGACTAAAGTGGGGGTGTTTCTGTGCGGCCCCCCCCAGCTGGGGAAGTCTCTGGAGAAGCAGAGTCTGTCTCACACCGAGGGCGACGTCAAGTTCATCTTCAACAAGGAGAACTTCTAACTTCCTGCCACCACTTCTCCTCGTGAGTGAGGAGGCAAAGTGTCGCCACAGACGTTTGGCAAAGACGTTGCTCAAACCGTGGAGGAAACACCCACGGCGTTTTCCACATTACATTCTTCTCCTTTTGCTACTTCAACTTTTCAAACCACTGCTAATTTCAAAACCTGCCTTCTCTTTTCCATCTGCTTGCTGCGAGGAGGAGCGGCTCTATCCTTTCTGAATAATGAATGAAAGTCCTGAAGTTTGAGAGGAAAGGAAATCGCCCTGGAGCAAGGCATTAAAGCAGCTTCAGTGTGAGGCAAACAACCAGGAAGTGAAGCAGCACCACGTACCGCTCGTTCATTCTTCCTGCTAATGTGTTGCTTTCCTTTAAACACGTTTCAACTCCACTGTATTTAGTGAACAGACTCTTCGAATGGATAACTAGCCTCCTTCGGTTTACACTGTGTGACCGTGTCTGAACAACAGAGACTGAAGTTTGAACTAAATGAAATGGCTGTAATTTATTTTACCTGCAACAAGGTGTGTACTGTGTGTCCAGTCCACCATCGCACACTGAATGCATTCGTGTTGTTATCAGGACATTTGAAGGCGTCGCCGTGGACTACGTGTGCGCCCCGGGGTTTGGGGAATTTCCTTTCTTGGTAATAAAGCTGAACTCTCGGAGCCGTTTGGTTTGGTTGCGTTAAAGGATTTTGTAACTTGTGTAAACAGAAGTGGGAACCGTCGTCTCTGACAGAGAGGCTTTCTCTCACTTCAGTACACATTTGAGATACTTGCAGAACATACAAGTAACTTAATATTGTACTGAAGTACCTGAGTATTTACTGTACATTTACAAACACAAGTGAATCTGAAATATGAGGGAACACCATGGATAAATAAATAAGCTTTCTCTTGAAGTGTGTGTGACTTTATTCATTTCAGATAAATGACACGGCAATGCGCTCATAAATGTCTTCATGTTCCTGAAGCAGAACCCTGTGTACAAAATCTCTCTTGTTGACATGATAACAAACACAGAAGAAGAAGAATGCTAACAGCTGCTGCTAACTCCTAAAGCGCTGCAGTGACATGAGAGGATACATATGATGAGTGCATGCATCTGGAGGACACAGCTGGGCTTCTGCAGATGTTCCTTTAGAGGTGGAGCTGCAGGTGGACAAATGGCACTCTGTCGCCCCCTGCTGTTCACAGGAACACACTGCACTCTCTGGTGGAGTTTATTTATATGTGTGTGTGTGTGAGTAATGTGTGTGTGTGTGTGTGTCCTATGCGATAGCCACAGCAAACACACTGACCACGCAGTACATGGTGCGGTTCTCCCATCTCACCGTGCTGCTTCCTGCAGAGACAAACAAGGACGTGAAGGAAAACAGAGTGTTCGAGACAGCGTTTTGTTTTTAGAAGAAAGGCCACCTAAACTGTAGTCAACCAGAGTATAAAAGACTACAATTCCCACGGCAGTGATGGGCTACCTGTCAGAGAGACGCTGTCGAGGAACAGTTTTTAACCCTTCAATTACCCTTTAAGTTATCAAGTTATCGAAGCCTCGACACAGACCGTACAAATACATTTATATAGATAAACAAATGACGTTCATGAGGCTACAGATGTCAGAGTGAGGGGCTTCAGAGGGGCTTCAGAGGGGCTTCAGAGAGGCTTCAGAGGGGCTTCAGAGAGGCTTCAGAGGGGCTTCAGAGGGGCTTCAGAGAGGCTTCAGAGGGGCTTCAGAGAGGAAACTCTGTCTACCGCAGTGTTCATTTTTATAATAAAAACTATGACGAAATCTATATTTTGTTTTCGCTGACGAGACGGGACTGAGGTGTTAATGGTGGACATTTGAAAAGCAGGATATGTCCGTCTTGTCTCTCAAAATGCATCCCTGTCATTGGTTGAATTAGTTGGGAATCTGCACACGTCACTCTATTACACAAGTAAAGTGTCAAGAGAGTGAAATGTTACTACTGTCACCTTGATTCCAATTTCAGATACTTGTATTTAACTGAATTAGTTTAAAGAGAGGAAACATTTTGACTAAAACTATGAAAGATAAAAAGGACTACAACTAATAACTATTTTCTTCTAAAGACTAAATCTGAGATAGCTGCCAAACTGGGCCTACCGTCCATGGTGGTGTCCCAGTAGCAGGAGTTGGCTGTGTGGAGCCCGGCGCCTGTTTTCTGCATCACTGCACACGTCACTGAGAGGAGACACAAAGACAGGAAGAATAATCCATCTTCTGTCGGAGGAGAGGAAACATCGCACAGAGGAGGTTATTCCACTAGCGCTGTCTAAGTTAAGATGGAGCTTTATTCATATCGTGGGGAACTTCAGGCGTGGAAACAGCAACCGGTGAGAATGAAGAACAGATTAAAGGTTAATACAATTAAAGATCAAATCTAAATGATATACAGTTAAGTAACTTTTAAAATAAGAAATGAATGAAATTAACATATATACATATTAAATATATATATCTACGGTCATATATCTCATGACCGAAAGAACCAGATCGCGGATACAAGCGGTCGAGATGGGTTTCCTCCGCAGGGTGGCTGGCGTCTCCCTTAGGGATAAGGTGAGAAGTTCGGTCATTCGGGAGGGACTCGGAGTTGAGCCGCTCCTCCTTCGCGTCGACGGAGCCAGTTGAGGTGGTTCGGGCACCTAGTTAGGATGCCACCTGGGCGCCTCCCTAGGGAGGTGTTCCAGGCACGTCCAGCTGGGAAGAGACCAAGGGGTAGACCTAGGACCAGGTGGAGGGATTATATCTCTTCTCTGGCCTGGGAGCGCCTTGGGACCCCCCAGTCAGAGCTGGTTGATGAGGGGAAAGGAACGTTTGGGGCTCTCTGCTGGAACCGCTACCCCCGCGACCCGACCACGGAGAAGCGGGAGAAGATGGATGGATATCTACATGTTTGACCCTGCAGCGTACGATACGGTGATATTGAATAGTCAGATGAAGTCTGAAATGCTCCCTGCAATGTCATATCAGTCTGATGCCTCCTCACATGGTAAGCTATAGAATGCGTGTTATTGAGTTTCAGTTTCCTAAATGAGCTGAGGCCAAGTTCAGAAAGAGTTCAGAAAGAGTTCAGAAAGAGTTCAGAAAGAGTTCAGGTTATAAAAACAGTTCAGCTTTGTTAGTTTACTACTCCTAAGGATGTCATGAGAACAACTAAGTAATCATGACTGATCAGCTATATCTGTGTTTTATTGATTCCTCCGTTTCATTCTTCCCTGTTGTGAGTGCTGGATCTCCACAACAGCATCCCAGCAGCTCCATGTGGAACATCAACAGACAGACATCAAGACACATGAGAAACACACATGGAACATCCCAGCAGCTCCATGTGTAACATCAACAGACAGACATCAAGACACATGAGAAACACACATGGAACAGAACAGCAGCTCCATGTGTAACATCAACAGACAGACATCAAGACACATGAGAAACCACATGGAACATCCCAGCAGCTCCATGTGGAACATCAACAGACAGACATTAGACACATGAGAAACACACATGGAACAGAACAGCAGCTCCATGTGTAACATCAACAGACAGACATCAAGACACATGAGAAACACACATGGAACATCCCAGCAGCTCCATGTGTGACATCAACAGACAGACATCAAGACACATGAGAAACACACATGGAACATCCCAGCAGCTCCATGTGTGACATCAACAGACAGACATCAAGACACATGAGAAACCACATGGAACAGAACAGCAGCTCCATGTGTAACATCAACAGACAGACATCAAGACACATGAGAAACCACATGGAACAGAACAGCAGCTCCATGTGTAACATCAACAGACAGACATCAAGACACATGAGAAACCACATGGAACAGAACAGCAGGATCACTGAGAGCTGCTCAAGCCTTCAGCGTGCATCTGATCTGGAGCTCTGTGTTCACTGAGAGGATGGACTGGAGCACAAAGGATGCTTCAGACTGGAGCACAAAGGATGCTTCAGACTGACTGGAGCACAGAGGATGCTTCAGGCTGACTTTAGTGAACCACGGGACCCTGTATCTCCCATTAGATAATTGCCTAAGTGTCATGGTGATATCTACATGTTTGACCGTGCAGTGTGAACACAGACATGCTCAACGTACCGATGTACTTGTAGGGTTTCCCCTGTTTCACCAGCTGCGTGAGGCAGCGCTCCACGATGCCCGCCGTCCACTTGTTCACCAAACTCTGGCTGTAGTCGTCATTTCCCACCACCCCCTCGATACACTGAGAGACACACACACACACACACACACACACACACACACACACACAAGTCACCGGGTGCTGGTTCAGAGGAAACAACACAGCGTAGGAGCCTATTCATCACATACTGTTCACACATAGGAATAGTTGATGGGGGGATCCTCACCTCCTTCACGATGCTATCCGCCTCCTCCGAGTGGAAGGAGCTCTGAAGACACACACAGTGCAGGTTATCATTTCATATCAGATGAAAGTAACATTCAATCCCCCTGTACCCTGGTTTATAGCATGTCATTATGATCTAAGGACATCTTACATATGGGTATAAAGCATCTAATTGTATTAATGAAACTGTATTCCCCTGATTAACATACTGTTTCTGAAGTAACACTTTCACTGCATGACTTTTAGTTAAACAAAGCAGTTTTATTATATATAATAATGAAGTTAAGGGATCACTGACAAACACATTACAACAGCTAGCTATCATTTAAAAGAGAATTAGTAAAGTTAGGTACAATCTCACTTTCAGCACCCTGCTACCTAACATTATAACCAAGTCTTAGCTCATTCTGGATATTCTACACAGTGTTTTAAAATGATTTTAAACCAAAATCCTTCAGAAATCATCTTTAGGAGTGGCTAGCTAAGGCTGCTAGCTCGCTCCAAGCTAGCTAATATACACAGAAATGATGATTATTGCCATACAACGGGACAAACCTCGCTGCCGCTGTTGTATTCCTCCATTGTTGTCATGTAGAGCGGGTTAAATTGTGGCAGAGTAGTTTTTTTTAGTCAGAAAAAGACGAATAAATGAGATTGAAGTGAATCACAGCTTCCTGCGGGCTGTCAACAAACACCGGAATAAAAAGCCACGAAGAAGAAATAGCAGAGAGCGACGCCTGGTGGTGGAAACACGGAACTGCTTTAAAACGTTAAATCACTACTCGAGGTTATTCGATTTAAACTTACCCAAAAAGGTAGAAAGACATATTAAAACATAACCTATGTAATGTTTTCTTTGATAGGAATTGATAAATATAGGTTTTAGACTTACATCCGAGACCAACATGTGACCGTCAGCAACAGCTTCTTCTTCTTCGTTTATTTAATGGTCTTTTGTTGACATTCTGGTACTTGAGTAAAAGTAGAAGTATTCAGATCTTGTACTTGTGTAAAAGTACTCAGATCTTGTTCTTGAGTAAAAATAGAAGTACTCAGATCTTGTACTTGAGTAATAGAAGTACCAGAGTGTAGAAATACTCTGTCACAGTAAAAGTATTCAAAATGTTCCTCAAGTGAAAGACAGTGAAAGTAGTCGTTGTGCAGATTGGTCCATTTCAGAATAATATCTATGATATGTTCTATAATGATTGATCATGAAAGTGTTCTCAAAGCTGGTGAAGGTGCAGCTAGTCTGAAGTACTTTGTAGACTGCAGGGTAGCTGGTGAAGGTGCAGCTAGTCTGAAGTACTTTGTAGACTGCAGGGTAGCTGGTGAAGGTGCAGCTAGTCTGAATGGCTTTGTAGACTGCAGGGTAGCTGGTGAAGGAGCAGCTAGTCTGAATGGCTTTGTAGACTGCAGGGTAGCTGGTGAAGGTGCAGCTAGTCTGAATGGCTTTGTAGACTGCAGGGTAGCTGGTGAAGGTGCAGCTAGTCTGAAGTACTTTGTAGACTGCAGGGTAGCTGGTGAAGGTGCAGCTAGTCTGAATGGCTTTGTAGACTGCAGGGTAGCTGGTGAAGGTGCAGCTAGTCTGAATGGCTTTGTAGACTGCAGGGTAGCTGGTGAAGGAGCAGCTAGTCTGAATGGCTTTGTAGACTGCAGGGTAGCTGGTGAAGGAGCAGCTAGTCTGAATGGCTTTGTAGACTGCAGGGTAGCTGGTGAAGGAGCAGCTAGTCTGAATGGCTTTGTAGACTGCAGGGTAGCTGGTGAAGGAGCAGCTAGTCTGAATGGCTTTGTAGACTGCAGGGTAGCTGGTGAAGGAGCAGCTAGTCTGAAGTACTTTGTAGACTGCAGGGTAGCTGGTGGATTTACTCCAGGTGGAACTAAAGGCTGATTCAACACTTGATTAGATTTCACATCCTTCATCCAGATCTGTGAAGTAACTAAAGGTATTAAATACATGTAGTGGAGGAGAAGTACACCATGTACCTCTGAACTGTAGTGGAGGAGAAGTACACCATGTACCTCTGAACTGTAGAGGAGTAGAAGTACACCATGTACCTCTGAACTGTAGAGGAGTAGAAGTACACCATGTACCTCTGAACTGTAGTGGAGTAGAAGTACACCATGTACCTCTGAACTGTAGTGGAGGAGAAGTACACCATGTACCTCTGAACTGTAGAGGAGTAGAAGTACACCATGTACCTCTGAACTGTAGAGGAGTAGAAGTACACCATGTACCTCTGAACTGTAGAGGAGTAGAAGTACACCATGTACCTCTGAACTGTAGTGAGTAGAAGTACACCATGTACCTCTGAACTGTAGAGGAGTAGAAGTACACCATGTACCTCTGAACTGTAGTAGAAGTACACCATGTACCTCTGAACTGTAGAGGAGTAGAAGTACACCATGTACCTCTGAACTGTAGAGGAGTAGAAGTACACCATGTACCTCTGAACTGTAGAGGAGTAGAAGTACACCATGTACCTCTGAACTGTAGAGGAGGAGAAGTACACCATGTACCTCTGAACTGTAGAGGAGGAGAAGTACACCATGTACCTCTGAACTGTAGTGAGTAGAAGTGTGAAGTAAAGTACCTCAATATTGTACTTAACAACAGTAATTGAGTAAATGTACTTAGTTACTTTACAACTCTGTTATTAGTAAACAAATAGGCTTTTTAAGTTCATCTCCGTATCAAAAGGTTTTATTGAAATCACAAAAATCCAACAGGTAAAAAAAGCAGTTGAAATGAGATGATCATATCAGGATATAAACCCGATGCATCTCGCTTTCAAACAGATCACATCAAAAAGTGCAAATGTGCTCATAAATACGATTATATACATCTTTAAAAACATCTCACACGCACACACACACACACACACACTGGAGGCTCAGGTAGGAAGTATGTGCCACACGATAGTTGACGCCCAGCTGTAGGTCACTTGTGAAGAGATAGTGGTTGATTAAAATATCTAATATAAAGCTTTCTTCGTAAATAAGATCCTTAAAGGAGTAATCCACGTAATATAATAAAGTCACACACGGTAGTAGCGACGGGCGGTGTGTACAAAGGGCAGGGACTTAATCAACGCGAGCTTATGACCCGCATAAACTCGCGGCTTTTATGCGTGTGTTTCGTGCTTGTTCAGTGGAGGTTCCCTTTAGACACCGTGCAGAGGTTTCCCTTTAGACACCGTGCAGAGGTTTCTCTTTAGACACCGTGCAGAGGTTTCCCTTTAGACACCGTGCAGAGGTTTCCCTTTAGACACCGTGCAGAGGTTTCCCTTTAGACACCGTGCAGAGGTTTCCCTTTAGACACCGTGCAGAGGTTTCCCTTTAGACACCGTGCAGAAGTTTCCCTTTAGACACCGTGCAGAGGTTTCCCTTTAGACACCGTGCAGAGGTTTCCCTTTAGACACCGTGCAGTGGTTCTTAGACAACCCATTCTAGAACAACCGTGCAGAGGTTTCCTTTTAGACACCGTGCAGAGGTTTCCCTTTAGACACCGTGCAGAGGTTTCCCTTTAGACACCGTGCAGAGGTTTCCCTTTAGACACCGTGCAGAGGTTTCCCTTTAGACACCGTGCAGAGGTTTCCCTTTAGACACCGTGCAGAGGTTTCCCTTTAGACACCGTGCAGAGGTTTCCCTTTAGACACCGTGCAGAGGTTTCCCTTTAGACACCGTGCAGAGGTTTCCCTTTAGACACCGTGCAGAGGTTTCCCTTTAGACACCGTGCAGAGGTTTCCCTTTAGACACCGTGCAGAGGTTTCCCTTTAGACACCGTGCAGAGGTTTCCCGCGCTCTGACGATGGAATAAACATTTAGTCTCCGTTGTGTTTTCAGACCGGGACGACTATAACCTCAGAGGATGTCCATCGCTTGTTCTAGTATTGAGGAGTGCAGAAACCCGTAGTGGCAGATATAAGTGCACGTTAATAATATTGCACATGTTATAGCGGTGTTGTTTTTTTACCATCATTACAAAACACTGCTATATAACATGTGCAATAATGACGTGCAATTACGTATCTGCCACTTCGGGGTTCTGCACTCCTCAATACTGCTAATAGTTACATTCATAGTGTGACCGTCTGTAGTTATTTCATTGATCTTGTTACGGCACTGTTTTATTATCACGCTGCTGTGTTTATGGTATCTTTGTAACTCTGGCACAACAATTTCCTTCGGGTTAAATAAAGTCTTATCTCTTAAAACAATGTCATTATAGTTAAAGGTGGGGTAGGTACGTTTGGAGAAAGCAGCTCGAGTGGCTAGAATTAGAAAATACACAACCGGAATAAATCTGCCACTTCCTCACAGAGCCCCTCCTCCAACACACACGAACGCGCACATGACCAATGAGGGCACGAGATGAGTTTGTGCCCCGATGGGAGGCTGACAGGCAGGTAGGCCGTGCAGTTACTTTAGCCGGCTCAGATGATTGGTCGTGCTTTCTACAGCGCCACGGCTTCAAAGCACTTCAGATATTCATTGCTATCGGGCGTTAAGAGCACTCCATGGAATATAACAACACGTGTATCTCGAGCCGGTTTCTCAAACTTACCTACCCCGCCTTTAAATGTGCATTTTATTGAACCGTCAGAAATCTGATGAGGATGGATGAGTCATCAACATCCATCTGTTTGCACCCGACACATTATTGATCTATCATATTCCAATCACTTGTATACAGACTCTCCTTGCACTATTCCTTGTCTTTGTGCAACGTGTAGTCGTTCTGATCTGCTTTATTGTGTTGCTCTGCTGGAGGAGGAGCCTAAGGTCTTCATTGACATAACTACACTGTTGTGTCAATAACAGTGTAGTTGTTATTGACACACTGTTATTGACAGTCACAGCAGGGTGAGGTTAGGGACCCCTGAGAGTTGTTTCTCGGGGTCACAGCAGGGTGAGGTTAGGGACCCCTGAGAGTTGTTTCTCGGGGTCACAGCAGGGTGCAGGCTCCAGAGCGAGGGCTTCTGAAGGGAACAGACTTCTGACTTCTCGTTGTTTCCTCTGGTTCTTCAGGAGCTCCAGAGGGAGGCTGTCCTTTGGCCCCGGCCCCCCCGCTGACGGTGCTCTCTGCTGGGGTCGGGTCTCTGTCGATGCTCTGCTTCGACCTGACGAAGGAGAGCCGTCTGAAGAGAGAGAGCTGAGAGGAGGAGGACATTAGTCTGTCATTTCATCTGCTAAATACTTTATCCATGAGCATCTCAGAAAATAGTGAATCCATTCCGGTTTCTAAAGTCCAAGGTGACGGTTTTAAATAGTTACATTTCACTAAACGCAGCGCCTAGTATGTCTAAAACTACCTGCTGTTCTTTAGTTAATAAGATCTCATACTGAACCTTTTTGCTGGTTGCTGATTGGCTGCTGGAGTTGCTTTCTGTCGTCCCATTGGCCGGTTTTTCTTCACTTGTGCTGTCGGGCTTCTCTGTGATTTCAGCTGTTGTGGAAATCAGACAAGTCTGTTATTATTGTCTAAACATTTATTAATTTTCTGTTTTTAACCCATGAGCTGTGTATTTTGGATTCACACTTTATTTCAGACGATATATATATATATGAGTTATTGAAAATATATGTTTTTTATAATGTCTTTAGTGAGGGACAACGGGTTGAGTGTTATATATATGTAATGTTCTCTAGCAGCGCTCACCTGTCTGCTCAGGTGTGGATTCTTCCGGCAGCTCTTCAGGCTTCTGGAAAGATCCGATCACGTCAACACGATAATAATAAAGACATATTGGACATTTGAAGTGTCTCTGCAGACTTACATCACTCTGAGTGTCCTCTGTCCGCCCCTCTGTGGACTCAAAACTCGACGACGCTCCCTCGGTCTCTGCGGATGTATCTTCATCCTCTTCCTCTTCATCCACTTCCTCCTTCTACTTCCTCTACTTCCTCTTCACCTTTGCTCCACGTCTGAGCAAATCCTTTTATCAAATCCTGACAGAAAGAGTGAATTAGAGACATTCAATGATCAGTATAATCAAATAACACATACTTACGGTACAAGGAGAGACACTAAAGGCTAAATATATTTTTTTTAAGCAGTTTTGGAAACTTTTAGGTGTTTTTCTTCCATAAGTGTCTTAAAAAATCCACATTTAGGAGATGATTTGAGCAGCTTTGGGTCTTTAGATGTCTCCGTAACTCACCAGGAGAGAGCATTACGCCTCATTGGCTAAGGTACATTTTGTATTTACCTGTAGTGTCTTCCCAATACTTCAGTTTAACTATCACTAATCAATTAGAGGAAGGTTCGTTACAATAATGGGAAGAGGGACAGGATGCAGGGAAGGACACACAAAGAGAGACTGAGGGATTAAAACACCAGGATGTGACGGGAGAATAGAAAAGAAGCCCACCTGAAACACTCAACACAACTGGGTGGACAATAGAAAAGCAACAGACATGATGACATTTCCTTTGATTGGATTGAAAGATATATCAGGTGTTAAAAACTACACAAAAAAGACAATTGAAATAAAACACAGTTATTTATTACAAACAGAAACTAGACGTTCCACATATATAGAATAATAAAGAGTATAAAATGATGAAATGACATAGGAAGAGGGTCCGAGCCACATTTAAATAAATACAGTAGACGCCTTTTTGGAGACGCCACAGAAAGAAGTAAACAAAGCAATTAGAAAAACAAACATGAGATGAGTGTTAGTGAAAGCAGATAGTGGATAAGAGAGAGAGCTTTAAGGCCCCGTCCACACGGAGACGAAACGGGTCGTATCCGCTACAGTTCTCTATCGTGTAGACCAGGGGTGTCAAACTCAAGGCCCGGGGGCCCAATCCGGCCCGCGACTTCATTTGATGAGGCCCCGCAAGAGCTTGCAAAGAATATACTACGTTTATTATACGGTTACATGCCACTTTATAGAAGCAGGTTGCCCATAAACTACATGTCCCACAATGCATCTTGTTTTGTGACAACGCGCACTGAAGAAACTTGCAATTATTTGCCCTGGACTTCTGCTTTCAGACGTAGTTAATTACTAAGTTATTATCCTATCCGATAATTTTATATTTATATATTTTATATATATATTTATATAGTTACCACCGGCCCTTTGAGTGCAACCATGATGCTAATGTGGCCCGCGATGAAATTGAGTTTGACCCCCCTGGTATAGACGGTTCGTCCACACGAGGCCGACACGGAAAAGCGGATTCGGAGCCCGGATCCGAGACACTTTGATAACGGCTCCCAAAGTGGGTAGGTCTGCGGACTCTGTGTGTACGCCCTGTACGATCATATCTTGATAGCGATGACGCCATAGCCCCGCCTTACCCCACCTCTGCTGCTCACCCCCGCGTCATTGCTGATGTGTTTCGCCAACAACAACAACAACAACAATGGCGGATCACAGGGTTGCGTTCGTGCTCCAGATGCTACTGACCATGCTACAGATGTTAGTGCAAAATCTACAGCTCCTCTACCACAACCATCAGCAACAAGTGGACCTGGAGAACTACATGAACTACATGTTGCTAAATCCACCAAGGAGAATAGAGAACCGCAGTGACGCCTCCTAAAACCCGGAAGTAAACTCCTTCCGGTTCCTTCGTCAAAAACGCAATGTCTCCATAGGATTTAGGAAAATAGCTGGAAATCAGGTCTGTGGTTGAAACACATTTAAGAGACGGATCACGTTTTGTTCAGCCGGATAATATCCGCATGTCTATCCTACTTTTATCGAATCATAAATCTAGTCGCAAGAATCAAAATGCTAACGTTATGCTATAAAGGAACTACAGCCGGGTCGCTGCTTCAACGTCACGCCGACTTAAGATCCATATTCAAACATACAGATTCTAGATGGAACGAGTTGAAGCGTTTGTTTGAACACTCTGCAGGAGGCAGGGACTTGCTTTCAAGCAGAACAGAAACTAACTCAGAGGAGTGTTCACGTGTTCGGCGTAATGACGTACAACGACCTCCACGACTTCTGTAGTCCTATTCAGCCACTCGGTAACAACCATCGTTTCTCAGACACGCCCACTCTTCAGAAATCACCAGCGGGGTCACTGCTGATGATTTAATGTCGTAGAACCAAACGTGATCCGTCTCTTCAATGTGTCTCAACCACAGACCTGAGTTCAGATACTTTCCACAACCTATGGAGAAATTGCATTGCTTTTTGTCGAAGGAACCGGAAGTGGTAAAAATGCTAACTTACTTCCGGGTTTTAAGACGCGTCACTGCGGTTCTCTATAACCATAAGGGCAACCAGGCAACCATGCTCGGGGGGGGGGTGGGGTCTTCTTCGCTTTTGGTGTATTTTGTGGCGGAAGTACAGCGCCACTTACAGGCCCGGCATATGTACCACAGCGTCTCCAGCGGGTCGAGCGTTTCCGTGTGGACGGAAGACTTTTTTGCAAAGGACTACGGTTCGTTTTCGTCTCCGTGTGGACGGGGCCTAATACAACTTTATGATTGGATTTAAAACATTTGAAATGCAGCTTAATATTTGTTTAAGTTTGTTGTTTGGTGAATCCAACTGTGATGGTGCAGCGCTCGATTGCTCCTCCTTAGTAACATGTTTAAAAAGTGGCTTTAATGTTGAAAAAGCTCTTCATTTTCTCACTGCCTGTTACGCAGCACACACTCTGTTCTGATTGGTCGACCTGCTTGGAGATGTCCCGCCCCCTTAGCCTGTCACGCAGAATGTGTTGGAGCGCTAGCCAATAGGAGTGTTCCATCTGGATGAAGATCACAGTCTTCCTCAGTCACTTCAGGTTGAGGTACTGCGGCAGCACGTCGTCCCAGAACTCCTCTTCCTCGCCTGCCGTCTGACCTTTGACCCCCGACCTCTGTCTGCTCCTGGGTTTACCTCTCTGGACTCCAGCTGACTTTGTCTTTTGGACAACCTCTTCCTCCTCCTCTTCATCTTCCTCCTCATCTTTTTCTCCCTCCTCTTCCTCTCCTCCCTCTGTCTCACTTCCTTCATCACTTCCTTCTCCCTCCTCTTCCTCTCCTCCCTCTGTCTCACTTCCTTCATCACTTCCTTCTCCCTCCTCTTCCTCTTCTCCCTCTGTCTCACTTCCTTCTCCCTCCACTTCCTCTCCTCCCTCTGTCTCACTTCCTTCATCACTTCCTTCTCCCTCCTCTTCCTCTTCTCCCTCTGTCTCACTTCCTTCTCCCTCTTCTTCCTCACTTCCTTCTCCCTCCTCTTCCTCCTCTTCCTCTGTCTCACTTTCTTCATCACTTCCTTCTCCCTCCTCTTCCTCTTCTTCCTCTTCCTCACTTTCTTCATCACTTCCTTCTCCCTCCTCTTCCTCTGTCTCACTTTCTTCATCACTTCCTTCTCCCTCCTCTTCCTCTCCTCCCTCTGTCTCACTTTGTTCATCACTTCCTTCTCCCTCCTCTTCCTCTCCTCCCTCTGTCTCACTTCCTTCATCACTTCCTTCTCCCTCCTCTTCCTCCTCCTCACTTCCTTCTCCCTCCTCTTCCTCTGAAGACTTCAAGGTCTCACTTTCTCCCTCCTCTTCCTCCTCACTTTCAGACGATCTTCCTGCGCTCTCTGTCTCATTACTCGACCCTTCCTCTTCCTCCTCTTCATCACTTCCTCTGCTCTCCTTTGATTCAGTCTCATCTTCACTTTCACTTCCTGCCGTGCCACTCGCTTCCTCCTCTTCCTCAGCACTGCTCTTGTCTTCGTCTTCATCATCCTCTGTTTGAAGAGTGTTGCAGTCTTCTTCTTCTTCTTGATCCACGCTGCGACTGACTTCCTCTTCCTCATCCTTACTCACCTCCTCGCCTTCATCAGTTTCCTCCTCTGGTTGAAGAGTGTTGCTGTCCTCTTCCTCATCTTCCTCATCTTCTGTCACCTTCTCCACGCTGTGACTGACTTCCTCTCCTTCATCATCTTCTTCATCTTCATCATCTTCTGTCACCTTCTCCACGCTGTGACTGACTTCCTCTCCTTCATCATCTTCCTCATCTTCTGTCACCTTCTCCACGCTGTGACTGACTTCCTCTCCTTCATCATCTTCTTCATCTTCATCATCTTCTGTCACCTTCTCCACGCTGTGACTGACTTCCTCTCCTTCATCATCTTCATCATCTTCTGTCACCTTCTCCACGCTGTGACTGACTTCCTCTCCTTCATCATCTTCTTCATCTTCTGTCACCTTCTCCACGCTGTGACTGACTTCCTCTCCTTCATCATCTTCTTCATCATCTTCTGTCGCCTTCTCCACGCTGTGATTGACTTCTTCCTCCTCCTTCTCGCTGACTTCTGCACTTCTACTCTTCTCCTCCTTTTTCTCCTCCTCCCCCTCTTCCTCTCTCTCCTCCTGACTTGTTTCCTTGCTTCCTTCAGGACTCTGAGGGATGATGTTGATGCTCACGGCTGATTGGTTGCTATAGTCTTCAGCGTGAGACTCAGACTGCGTCCTCTCCTCTCTCAGCACGCCGCTCTCTGATAGAGACGCCACCTGGAGCGTCAGCAGCGCCCCCGCTGCGACGGAGGCGGCTCCAGCGACGAGGCCCAGCTTTGACGCCTTTTTCGGAGTTCCCTCCCCAACTTCCGCCTCCTTTTTGTTTTTCTCGTTCTTAGATTTCTTCGATAAGTCTTTAGATTTGGACCTGACCTCCGATAGACTCTCCTCCTCATTCAGACGAAGTGTGTGTGGAGCGCTAACACTCTGCACCGCGATGGGTTTGCTTTGGACGGCTTTAACTTCTCGTTGAATCTTCCTGATGTCAGGGCTCTTCCTGGCGACCTCCATCAGCGTGTTTTCCCCCGGAGTCGGTCGGAGTCGTTGTTTGGACGCCGCCTTCCTAATGTCCGCGATGTTCTTGTTTTTCCCGGGTCTCTGCAGCTCCTCCATGGCCAGGACCAGGTTCTCCTTGTTCTGACTGAGTGTAGTCCCCGGGTTCCTCAGCAGCTCCGTGGGTAACGCCCGGCGAGGAGAAACCGCTTTGCTCTCACGAGAAGAGAAACGACTCATCTTAATCTGATCTTTAGAGCTCTTACCCTTCAGCTATCCGTCAGAAAGCAGCGTGGAGAAAGAGGCATGCGTTAGAGAGGAAGAGAGACATGCAGGAAACACAGAGAGACAGAGGAAAGGCAGAGAGGAGAGGTACACACATCCTTTACTCAAGCAGAAGTACACACATCCTTTACTCAAGCAGAAGTACACACATCCTTTACTCAAGCAGAAGTACACACATCCTTTACTCAAGCAGAAGTACACACATCCTTTACTCAAGCAGAAGTACACACATCCTTTACTCAGGTAGAAGTACACACATCCTTTACTCAGGTAGAAGTACACACATCCTTTACTCAAGCAGAAGTACACACATCCTTTACTCAAGCAGAAGTACACACATCCTTTACTCAAGCAGAAGTACACACATCCTTTACTCAAGCAGAAGTACACACATCCTTTCCTCAAGTAGAAGTACACACATCCTTTCCTCAAGTAGAAGTACACACATCCTTTACTCAAGTAGAAGTACACACATCCTTTACTCCAGTAGAAGTACACACATCCTTTACTCAAGTAGAAGTACACACATCCTTTACTCAAGTAGAAGTACAGATACTCGTGTTTAAAAACTCAAGTACTTTACTAAAGTAGAAGTACTGACTAAAAATAGTTCCCTCCTGCTTCAAAACCGCCTCCATCACTCCCATCCTCAAGAAGCCTGGTTTGGACCCTGAGGAGCTGAACAACTACCGACCGATCTCCAACCTTCCTTTCCTTAGCAAAACTTTGGAAAGAGCAGTTGCCGCCCAGCTTCATCAACATCTGTCCAACCATGAGCTCTACGAACCCCTACAGTCAGCCTACAGAGCACATCACAGCACAGAGACCGCCCTCCTCAAGATCACTAATGACCTCCTTCTCGCTGCTGACTCCGGACAAATCAGTATTCTCATCCTCCTCGACCTCTCTGCTGCTTTTGACACTGTTTCTCATACATTCCTCCTGAAATGCCTCTCTGACAACCTTGGCATCACTGGCACAGCTCTGTCATGGTTTCAGTCCTATCTCTCAAACAGGTCTCAGTTTGTTAGCATCAGCGGCTCATCCTCCCCCTCGGCCCCAGTCAACCATGGTGTCCCCCAAGGCTCCGTGCTTGGTCCCCTACTTTTCACCATTTACATGCTCCCCCTTGGCCAGATCATACGTCAATTCGGTCTCAATTTCCACTGCTACGCTGACGACACTCAGCTCTATCTCAGTACCTCACCATCCGCCCAGCTACCTCCACAGTCTTTGGTCAATTGTCTCCATGCCATAAAAACCTGGATGACAGCAAATCTACTCAAACTCAACAGTAAGAAGACTGAGCTCATGGTTGTGGCCCCCAAAGCACTGCTCCGGAAGGTTGGGGATCTCCTCCTCCACATTGACGGCTGTTCCATCTCCCCGTCTCCCGAAGTCCGTAACCTGGGTGTCATCCTTGACTCCACTCTCTCATTTCAGTCACATATCAAATCCGTCACTAAATCTGCCTTCTATCACCTCAGGAACATCTCCCGTCTACGACCATCACTCTCTGATTCCGTGGCCGAGACCCTCATTCATGCATTTGTCTCCTCCCGGTTGGATTATTGCAACGGAGTCCTGTTCGGGGTTCCCAGTAAAGCCCTGGACAGGCTCCAGTATGTGCAGAACTCAGCTGCCAGGGTGCTCACTCACACCAAGCCCTGGCAGCACATCACCCCCACCCTGATCCACCTCCACTGGCTCCCAGTCAAGCACCGTATCACTTATAAACTCCTTCTTCTGACTTACAAATCCCTCCATGCCCTCGCCCCCCAATACCTGTCTGACCTTCTCCGCTACCACACTCCATCCCGGAACCTAAGATCATCTGGACAGGATCTCCTCTCCACCCCTCGCACCAGGTTGCGGACTTTCGGTGACAGAGCCTTCAGTGTGGCATCCCCCACCCTCTGGAACTCTCTCCCCCCCCAAATCCGCAGCGCCCCAACTCTGGACAAATTCAAAAAAGCCCTCAAAACGCACCTTTTTACTAAGGCTTTCCCCACTGTATAGATAGTTTAATAGGTTTATTTTTCCGCTACATCCCCCCCCCCCACCCCCCTTAACCTGTCTGCCTCTTTTCCCCTACTCACTTCATGTTACTCTGAGAACTGGGGTTACGTAAGTAACCTATAGTTCTCATTCATAACACTCCGTTCGATGTCTCACTATGGGATATTGAAACTCCCGTATTGCTAGACATGCTTATCTCGAAAATCACCAAAACAACCAGAACTTAACAGGTAGAACCCTGTCTCAACACGGGGCCCAGCACTGCGCGGGCCACACTTGGAGCAGAGACATCTAGCCTGTAAAAGCGGACAAAGGTGAGCGGCGAGGACCAGCTCGCTGCTGCACAAATGTCTTGGATGGAAACACCCTTGAACAAAGCCCAGGATGTAGCCAGTCCACGAGTAGAATGAGCACGCAGGCCCGTTGGTGCCTGCAAACCCTGACTCGTATAAGCCAGAGCAATCGCTTCCACAATCCAGTGGGAGAGCCGTTGCCTGGTAACGGGCTTGCCCTTCTGAGGGTTAGCCCAGGATACAAAGAGTTGGTCATTGCATCGAAACTCTTTTGAGTGGGCACAGCAAATTCGGCCGCTGTTCCTCAGAGGAACACAGCGGCGGAGGAAATGCCTCAATGTCAATGGGGGTATATGAGCCAACCACCTTAGGTACAAAGGCAGGGTTGGGCTTCAGCAACACTCTCGTTTGCCCCGGGGCAAACTGAGTGCATGAAGGATGTACAGAGAGCGCATGAATGTCACTGACTCGCTTGGCAGATGCCAGAGCCAGTAACAGCACTGTCTTCAGTGACAGGTGTTTCATGTCAGCTTCTTCCAGGGGTTCAAATGGAGGTCGAGTGAGCCCATCTAAAACCACTGCCAAGTCCCATAAGGGCACCAGTGACCTGGAAACAGGGAGGAGCCTGCGAGCCCCTTTCATAAAACGGCAGACCAAAGGATGTTGGCTAGCCGTCTTTCCCTCAAAGCCCACATGGCATGCAGCAATAGCAGCCAGGTACACTTTGATCGTAGAGAAAGCTCTGTGTTTATCAATGAAGTCCTGTAGAAATGATAGAATCACCCCGACAGGACATTGACAAGAGATGTGTCCTTTTTGAAGGCACCACTCCTCAAACACCCTCCACTTACAGTCATAGAGAGACCTGGTGGAGGAAGCTCTTGCAAAGAAAAGTACAGGTATTTGGGTTCAACATGTAAGAAGTAGAAAGTACAGGTATGTGGGTTCAACATGTAAGAAGTAGAAAGTACAGGTATTTGAGTTCAACATGTAAGAAGTAGAAAGTACAGGTATTTGAGTTCAACATGTAAGAAGTAGAAAGTACAGGTATTTGAGTTCAACATGTGAGAAGTAGAAAGTACAGGTATTTGAGTTCAACATGTAAGAAGTAGAAAGTACAGGTATTAGTAGAAGTAGTGGAGTAAAGTACTGATACCAGGAAGATATACTTAAGTACAGTAACGATGTATTTGTACTCCACTAAAGCTGCTCCATGAAACATAATTCTGTTGGGACTAAAAACACCTCAGATATCCACCAGGTGAAGGAGAACCTCTCCGCGTTTCAGCCAATGAGAGGAGAGAGATTGAAAAGATTTACCTTCTGAACCGGAGACAGGGTGAGGGATTTATCACCGGCGTCCATCTTCATCACGTGAGTCTGTCAGGAGGGAAAAGGAGGAGCATCCTCAGATCCTCAGGGTGCGTTCACTGACACTCTTTCTTGTTAAAATAATTCATTTGATTCGTTAAAAACATTTCTAATCAAATCCATTTAATGAAATTTGCTGAGATTTTAAAAGAGCTTGGGTTTAGAGATTGATTTCATGTTTAAAATGAATATTTCTGTGCTTAGTCTGTCCAGTTTAATTTGTGGAATATTCGTAAATAAGGCAGCAGTGTGAGTGTATCGTTTGCACGCTTTATTTATTTTAATGACTATTGCAAGTTTGTCTAAATGCATCTTTCTTGTCTTCAAAGGATTCTCACCTAAAAGACCCATCCAGCAACTAAATGGATTTGATAGACTGAGAGAGTAACTGTGTCCTTGGAGTGGAATCCAGTTCAAAGTCAAGTAGTTCAAGTCCCTCTCAAGTAGCGCTGCTCGATTATGGCAAAAATCATAATCTCGATTATTTGGGTCAATAATTGTAATTGCGATTAATTGACAAAGTAATAATAATAATACAAAATAATCGTTTTATTTCGATTACATTGTTTTCGTAATCGTTGCAAGCCATAATCGTAATTGCGATTTAAAATACGATTAATTGAGCAGCCCTACTTTCAAGTGGAGAAGACTTGATGGTGCGTTCACTGACACTCACCATGTTCAGGAAATCTGAGGTTTCCCCGAGGCCTTTAACGCTGTCGGTGTCCGTCAGATTCTCCACCACCTCGTCTGGGAGAGGAAACAGAACGGCACGTTGGAACGGTTCCTCTCTTTTACAAGAAACTAACAATCCCAGGAAAACAAGTCGATCTTTAAAATCTAAATCAGAGCAACAAGGATTGGCCTTGGAGGAGGAAATGAGGGAAGGAGGGAAGGTGGGAAGGTGGGAAGGAGGGAAGGAGGGAAGCTGGGAAGGAGGGATGGAGGAAATGAGGGAAGGTGGGAAGGAGGAAGGAGGGAAGGTGGGAAGGAGGGAAGGTGGGGAAGGAGGGAAGGAGGGAAGCAGGAAATGAGGGAAGGAGGGAAGGTGGGAAGGTGGGAAGGAGGAAAGGAGGAAGGTGGGAAGGAGGGAAGGAAGGAAGGAAGGAAGGAGGGAAGGTGGGAAGGAGGGAAGGAGGAGGGAGGAAGGAGGAGGAAAGGTGGGAAGGTGGGAAGGAGGGAAGGAGGGAAGGTGGGAAGGAGGGAATGAGGGAAAGGAGGGAAGGAGAAAATGAGGGAAGGTGGGAAGGAGGGAAGGTGGGAAGGAGGGAGGGAGGAAATGAGGGAAGGAGGGAAGGTGGGAAGGAGGAAATGAGGGAAGGAGGGAAGGTGGGAAGGAGGAAAGGAGGGAAGGAGGGAAGGAGGAAAGGAGGGAGGAGGAAAGGAGGGAAGGAGGAAAGGAGGGAAGGAGGGAAGGTGGGGAAGGAGGGAAGGAGGGAAGGAGGGAAGGAGGAAATGAGGAAGGAGGGAAGGTGGAAATGAGGGAAGGAGGGAAGGTGGGAAGGAGGGAAGGTGGGAAGGAGGGAAGGAGGAAGGAAAGAGGAAGGAGGGAAGGAGGGAAGGAGGGAAGGAGGAAGGAGGAAAGGAGGGAAGGAGGGAAGAAGGGAAGGAGGAAATGAGGGAAGGAGGAAATGAGGGAAGGAGGAAAGGAGGGAAGGAGGAAATGAGGGAAGGAGGGAAGTTGGGAAGGTGGGAAGGAGGGAAGAAGGGAAGGAGGGAAGGAGGTGGAGGTAGGTACCCTGCTGCATTGACGCTGCGCTCCTGTGTTGGTGCGAGCCGTTCAGCACCTGTCTGTTGCTGGCTGTGTGGTTGCAGACGGGGGGCGGAGGCTGCAGGAAGCCGGGCGTGAACATGGCGCCGAACTGCTCCGGAGATCGCTCCTGGGGGGGGGGGTATCACAGAATAGCAATGTTGTTAATGTATAATCAAAATGTATTAGCATCTAAATGTCCTAGATAGTAGATTGCAAGATGACAAACAGGTGAATGTTCATCGGGGCACAGAGTGTCTTTACCAGCTGAGGAACAGAGTATGAAGTTAAATAATATACATTAAATACACATTCTATTGACATGTATATATACTTTTCCTGGAGCACTACTTTTTATTTTGTATTTCTGTATTTTAGCAGAAGAATTTCATTGCCATTTCTACACTGTAGCTTTGAGCTTATGACGATAAAACCTTTGAGTCTTGAGAATGAAATACGGTTTGAATAAGTTTAAGTGCAGTACCAGTGTGTGCGAGTACCCACCCTCTCCCTCCTGCGGACCCGAGCAGAGAGGCTCCTCTGGAGGGTGGAGGAGTCCATGGAGTCCCCCAGCAGCTCCACGTAGGGCTTCAACAGGAAGTCCTCCGTCACGTCCTCCTCCTCCAGAGTCACGGTGCTGCTCGGGTCCCTGGGACGGGCCAAAACCACCATGTGACACCCGCCGCACGTCACCTGGTAACGACAGGGTGCACATTTGGATAAGTCAATTAAAAACGGCTAAATGTACCTTTGAACTTATTTTAAGGTCTCCTATTATATCATTTTCAGGCATATAATAGATCTCAGATATATAGCTTTAAAAAATATCATGTTCCAAACCACATCAAGGATTCTCTCTGAAACAGGATGGAGCTCAAACTCTTTCTCAGGTTTACCACAAGGTGACTTCCTTTTGACTTCCTGCTTCTTCACACACTCTCTCCAGCGCAGGTTAGCTCTGAGTGTTAGCATGCTAATGTAAACACAGACCATATCACTTCCAGAACACGTCTCATTGTTTCTGACAGCAACGTTTCTGATTGGCCCGTGGGTTTAAAGCCCGCCCACATTTCAGATATTACGTCATATCGGGCGCAAATCTGACGTTGTTCCCCGTTTTTAGAGATGTGGGTACGGAGGAGAAGAGAGAGGGGTTTATTTCCTGACACTTTGTGAGTCTCCTGGCACACCGGGGACACACGGGGGACACACCGGGGGCACACCGGCGGGGACACACGGGGGATACACCAGGGACACACCGGGGACACACCGGCGGGGACACACGGTGGATACACCGGGGACACACCGGCGGGGACACACGGGGGATACACCGGGGATACACCGGGGACACACCGGCGGGGACACACGGTGGATACACCGGGGACACACCGGCGGGGACACACGGGGGATACACCGGGGATACCCGGGGACACACCGGCGGGGACACACGGTGGATACACCGGGGACACACCGGGGGACACACGGGGGATACACCGGGGACACACCGGGACACACGGTGGATACACCGGCGGGGACACACGGGGGATACACCGGGGATACACCGGGGACACACCGGGGACACACCGGGGACACACGGTGATGTAGAGAAGACATCACAAAGTGCATTCTGCATGATAGGAGACCTTTGAATTATTATGAACATCGTTTCGAACACGTACCGCCTGCACGTTGTATTTGAGGAAGCGCGGACACAGCGTGGGTTTGAACTGGTTTGTGAAGTTCTCGTCTCCGAGGCCCAGTTTACCGTGACGACCGTCTCCAAACGTGTACAGCAACCCTCCGTCTGAACATTAAAACACAACAAGAGGTATTCACATCCATCCGAGACTCTGCATCGCACACATATAAACAGGATATGATAAAGACATAAGCATGCGAGGAATGGAATATATTAAATGAACAGCGTGAGTTCAAGTCCAGAGAGTTCTCTTCCAGCCAGAGGAGATGTGTTATTAAAGTTATAGCAGGAGTAACTTTGGAGTGAATCCGTTCGTACCTGTGATGACAGCCGTGTGGTTTTCTCCGCAGGTCACATGACACACTCGTCCTTTCTTGAAGTGTTCGATGCGTCGAGGCAGCCGCGACTCGAAGATGAACGTCCCGTGACCGAGCTGTCCGAACTGACCGAGGCCGAACGTGAACACGTCGTCCTCTGAGAGACGAAACATCCAGTATTATTTTAATAGAAAATAAAATATATAATAATTTGATATAAATAGTTGCAAATAGTAAATAGTAAAATATTGAATTAAAACGTGTGTATACCTGTGAGAGCCACGGTGTGCCCCCCCCCCACAGGAGACCTGGGTCACCGGCTGCCTCAGCCCCCCCACCAGCTGGGGGACGCGGTGCCGCTGCAGCTGCTCCGTGTTCAGACCCAGCTTCCCACTGTCACACTCCCCAAACGTGTACAGCCCTCCGTCCTCTGACACACACAATTATTATATGAATTGAATACGATACGGTAAAACTTCAATGGTCAGATCAAGTCTGAAATGCCCCTTGCATCACAGCAGCTCCATGTGTAACATCAACAGACAGACATCAAGACACATGAGAAACACACATGGAGCATCCCAGCAGCTCCATAGGCGCATTCACACTGCGGTACTTTTCCCACAAAGGTTCATGCGAACTTAGTTCATGTGAACTCTTTTATCGCGTTCACACCAAAAAGAGCCGGTACTAAAATTAGTTCACGTGAACCTTTTTACCCCCTCGAAAGTCCCTGCAAGAGAGCAGGGACTTTCGAGCGGCTCTTTTGTGAGAAAATAGCTATATTTCTGATTGGCTGTGCGGATTGCAAACCACGCCCCGTAAAACTTCCAAAAAGTTTTGTGAAGCCGCCATTTTATTATCCTCGCATTAGCATTATTAGCATTAGCATTAGCCCAGTGCAGAAACGCAGAGAGACTAACGTATGGCAACACAAAATAAAACATGGGAGCGGTGGAGATGAGGAGGTGTCGGCGTTCTGGCGATTTACTCGGAAGGCTTCAGTAGAAGCTGCTGGGAGTCCCAGCAACTTCTACTGAAGTCCTCTTACAACTCCGGGGACTTCCGGCCGGGGACTTTGGGCGGCAGTATCCGCCGTGAAGTTGTTTATAGCCTGCCAGTAAACCCAAAGCAGAAGAAGAAGAAGTGACGTCAGCGGCTTCATTTGCCTAATCCACCCCCAGGGACTTATTCCAGTGTGAACGCGATCTGTACTTAGTTCATGAGAACTAAAGAGTTCGCATGAACTAAGTTCACATGAACCTTTGTGGGAAAAGTACTGCGGTGTGAATGCGCCTCATGTGTAACATCAACAGACAGACATCAAGACACATGAGAAACACACATGGAACAGAACAGCAGCTCCATGTGTAACATCAACAGACAGACATCAAGACACATGAGAAACACACATGGTACAGAACAGCAGCTCCATGTGTAACATCAACAGACAGACATCAAGACACATGAGAAACACACATGGAGCATCCCAGCAGCTCCATGTGTAACATCAACAGACAGACATCAAGACACATGAGAAACACACATGGAGCATCCCAGCAGCTCCATGTGTAACATCAACAGACAGACATCAAGACACATGAGAAACCACATGGAACATCCCAGCAGCTCCATGTGTAACATCAACAGACAGACATCAAGACACATGAGAAACACACATGGAACATCTCAGCAGCTCCATGTGTAACATCAACAGACAGACATCAAGACACATGAGAAACACACATGGAACATCTCAGCAGCTCCATGTGTAACATCAACAGACAGACATCAAGACACATGAGAAACACACATGGAGCATCCCAGCAGCTCCATGTGTAACATCAACAGACAGACATCAAGACACATGAGAAACACACATGGAACAGAACAGCAGCTCCATGAGTAACATCAACAGACAGACATCAAGACACATGAGAAACACACATGGAACATCTCAGCAGCTCCATGTGTAACATCAACAGACAGACATCAAGACACATGAGAAAAACACATGGAACATCCCAGCAGCTCCATGTGTGACATCAACAGACAGACATCAAGACACATGAGAAACCACATGGAGCATCCCAGCAGCTCCATGTGTGACATCAACAGACAGACATCAAGACACATGAGAAACACACATGGAACAGAACAGCAGCTCCATGTGTAACATCAACAGACAGACATCAAGACACATGAGAAACCACATGGAACAGAACAGCAGCTCCATGTGTAACATCAACAGACAGACATCAAGACACATGAGAAACACACATGGAACAGAACAGCAGGATCAGTGAGCGATGCCTTCAGCGTGCATCTGATCTGGAGCTCTGTGTTCACTGAGAGGATCGACTGGAGCACAGAGGATGCTTCAGGCTGACTGGAGCACAGAGGATGCTTCAGGCTGACTTTAGTGATCTCCATTAGATGGTAGCAGTACAGATTCTCTGTCAGAGCATGCTTTGGGTCCCAGAGGATGCTGCTGGAGCCTCTCCCCTCTTATGGTCTGTGAGTCAGGAAGTCTCTGACAGGGTGACCAACTGTCTGTGAGCAGATTTCTAACAGGTGGAGCAGGTTAGATTTTAAAGTTGACAGACACTTGTACCAGGTAGTGTTGCTGTCCTGTAGAACAGACACAACCACAGAGAACAACAGAAGAGTGTCTCTGCTCGCCCCAAAAGCCCCCTAAAGGACTTCCCTTTAGTCAGAAGATCTCTGCACAATAACCCCTCCCCCGGAGCTCACCTGTGATGAAGGCGGAGTGGTAGTACCCGCAGGACACCCAGCTGATGGAGCGCCCCACGCTGACTTCCTGTGGCGTCGAGGCGTGGCTCTCCTTCCCCAAACCGATCTGCCCCTCCGTGTTGTCGCCCCACATGAACAGGTCCCCCCCCTCTGTGAACACATGCTTTACTCAAGTAGAAGTACACATACTCGTGTTTAAAAATACTCTGGTGAAAGTAGAAGTACTGACTCTTTACTCAAGTGAAAGTAAAGAACTTTGAAATGTCCTTCAGTAGAAAGTACCCATAACTAGCAGCTGTTTGAAAGAGTACCTGACCTCCCTTTATATCAATAGAACAATAATGTCTTGTTGGACCCAGAGCTCCCAGCTGCTGTGCATAATGACCATCTGAAGTTCACCTGTGAGCGCGGCCGAGGTGTTGGAGCCGGCAGCAAGCATTTTGATTGGTCCCCGCGAGTCGAAGAAGGCGATCCTGTGGAAGGACGTCCTCTCCTCACAGTCCCCGAGCCCCAGCTGACCCTCACTGTTCCCCCCCGAGGAGAACACCCCGCCCTGGGCTGCACGGAGGAAGACCTCACATTATCTCTCTTTATATGACCGGTTTCTAAAGCCAACTCACCAGGTAGACCCTCACCTGTGCAGAGCAGAGTGTGGTTCCTCCCACAGGCCACAGTCTGCACTCTCTCACATTTCAGAGCTGGAATTAAAAGAAGTTCATTTTTATTAATGCACATTTGACACGAGACGATATGACTCAAGTGAAGTAGAAGTACCTTGAATAAGTACTCAATACTCAAGTGAATGTACTCCCTCCTGGCAAACTGAAGACCCAGCTGCTTCTCTTATACCGTGGCGATTAATAAGTCAAAGAAAGGCACTTGTGAGTCGACCTGATGCAGCAGCTCTTACTATGGTCTGGGTTATTTGGAGTCAACATGTCAGCACGGTTCTTGTTGTCCTTAGTTTGAATCTTTATTGGACCGTAAGTCGCTTTGGATAAAAGCCTCAGGTAAATGCGATGATGTAATGTAGTCTACTCACTTACATTCGACCGGCAACCTTGAGTTGAGAGGAGTTTGGGATTGTTTTGTTAGATTGTTTGTTTAAATAAAGTTTAAACCATCTCTGAATGTATTTTGAAACATACCTAAATAAAAGATAATATGCTAGGAATGTGTTTTAATTTTAATTTTATACCTCAGTATATCTAATCGTAGCATGAGTGCACAGAGATGTGATCGCAGCCTCTCTGCAGATTACAGCAGATTACAGACCCTCCAGATTGGGATTATAACGGAAACAAATCTCTGGGTTTCCTCCAGCAGGGCTCTCACACACAAAGAGCATGCACACGGAGAGAGACAACTCGACAACCATTTCTCTATATCCTGAAAGAGTTCCTCTGAGGTCCCTCTGGGGTCCCTCTGAGGTCCCTCTGGGGTCCCTCTGAGGTCCCTCTGGGGTCCCTCTGAGGTCCCTTTGAGGTCCCTCTGGGGTCCCTCTCGGGTCCCTCTGGGGTCCCTCTGAGGTCCCTCTGGGGTCCCTCTGGGTTCCCTCTGAGGTCCCTCTGGGGTCTCTCTGAGGTCCCTCTGGGGTCCCTCTGAGGTCCCTCTGAGGTCCCTCTGGGGTCCCTCTCGGGTCCCTCTGGGGTCCCTCTCGGGTCCCTCTCGGGTCCCTCTCAGGTCTCTCGGAGGTCCCTCTCGGGTCCCTCTCGGGTCCCTCTCGGGTCTCTCTGAGGTCCCTCTGAGGTCCCTCTCGGGTCCCTCTCGGGTCTCTCTGAGGTCCCTCTGAGGTCCCTCTCGGGTCCCTCTCGGGTCCCTCTCGGGTCTCTCTGAGGTCCCTCTCGGGTCCCTCTCAGGTCCCTCTCGGGTCCCTCTCAGGTCCCTCTCGGGTCCCTCTCAGGTCCCTCTCAGGTCTCTCGGAGGTCCCTCTCGGGTCCCTCTGAGGTCCCTCTCGGGTCCCTCTCAGGTCCCTCTCGGGTCCCTCTGAGGTCCCTCTCAGGTCCCTCTCAGGCCCCTCTCGGGTCCCTCTCAGGTCCCTCTCAGGTCCCTCTCAGGTCCCTCTCAGGCCCCTCTCGGGTCCCTCTCAGGTCCCTCTGAAGAGTCAGCAGCAGGTGTCGGAGGCAGCATTTTGCACCCAGCACTATCCCAACTGTTTGGGAGTAAAGTGGGGAAAAGAGCTCTTTTAAAGACACACCTTTGACACACGTCGGCTTGCTCACGGTTGCTTTGGAGCCCAGACCCAGCTGGCCCCAGTTGTTGCTCCCAAACATGAAGAGTTTCCCATTTTCTGTGGAGAGAAAGGAACATTTCTGAGGTGCATTTTGAGGTTCAGCGTGATTGAATACAGAAGTAGGAGGCACACATGTATTTCATGGTGGGCAAAATAACATCAGAAGGGAAATCAGAATGAGAAAGACTTTACTTTCTGTCTTCATATATTCATCTGTAAACTCTGACATTGTAAAGGTTTTAAACGTTTCCAAAGTCCAGTCAAAGACGTGTGGAATGTGTCTTACCTGTGATCAAGGCGGTGTGCTCGTCCCCGCAGGCGATCTTTAAGGGGACGTCGTTTTTAAGCCAGAATTTACTCGGGACGTTTTCCGCGAATTTGCTCTTTCCAAAAGTAAAAACAGCCCCTGATTCTGACAGAGAAGAAGAATAACATCTCAATTACAGGAAAGTATTCAATTAATGAATTATCAGTGAATCCTTTAATGTATGGGTCTTCATCTAAAGCCGAGGTTACTTTGTATTTATAGATTATTTATACCAAATCAACAAAGAAACACACAAACTGCAGAAGGGTATAACAGCTTCAGCATTTAAGTTATGAACACGTGATGAATGAATCAATGATTAAAATGCAATACTATAAATTATTCAGAGCTGCATTCTTCATAATGAGTTCTTTTGGTATATTTTAAATGGTAATACTTTTATACTTCATTCAAGTTTTAATGCAGGATATTACAGATAATAGTTTACACCTCGGTATTAGTACTGTCGACTTTAACTGTGAGTGAGTGTGTGTGTGTGTGTGTGTGTGTGTGTGTGTGTGTGTGTGTGTGTGTGTGTGTGTGTGTGTGTGTGTGTGTGTGTGTGTGTGTGTGTGTTAACACCTGTTGGGCAAATATACTGTAATACAAATATATATTTCCCCTTTAAAACACATTTAAAGTAGCATGACATGGAAATACTCACGTAGAAGTACCTCTAAACTGTAGTTAAGTAATGAAGTGTGTGCATTATGTAAAGACTAAATGAATCAAGGCAGATCAGAAACTAGCTTCAGTTACAGACATTAGGTTTCTAATAAACCAACAGAAAACACATTAAAAAACAACTTTGTTTTAGTTATGCCAGCTAAGAAAAGGGGAAAGAAAACACTTACAGCCGAAAACCCGAAATACTTCACCTACTTGAGAGTAATAACGTGTATAATATATACTTGAATATATGATTAAAGCAGAGAAAGCGAAGCTACAACTGTTTATGTTCCGTTAGCCAGCGAGCTAAAGCAGAAGCTAAACTGCACTTTAAATACACGCTAACGGCTAATTCAACACTTTAGATATAATTCACTTAGTTTTAAGGGTAAATATGTCATTTAGCTATAGTTATTTACCTGGTATCTCGTCCTCGGTCTCTCCTGCCATCTCTGCGGGACTTTAATCCGCTTTTCTCGGCGTCATGGGCGTGTTGCTGTCCCTCTTGTTTACCACTCTGACAACCCGGAAGTAAACAAAACTTCTCCTAGGTTACGACGCCGACAACGTGACCCTTAAAGGGACAGTACCTTGTTTTGAAGCGAGGTGGAAGAATAATACAACTAGTGTACAAAATACTCACGTACAAGTACACAGAGTGGGATGTTGTACTTGAATACAAGTAGAAGTACTCAGATATTGTACTTGAGTAAAAGTAGAAAGTAGAAGTACTCAGATATTGTACTTGAGTAAAAGTAGAAGTACTCAGATTTGGGACTTGAGTAAAAGTAGAAGTATTCAGATATTGTACTTGAGTAAAAGTAGAAGTACTCAGATTTGGGACTTGAGTAAAAGTAGAAGTACTCAGATATTGTACTTGAGTAAAAGTATAAGTGCTCAGATCTGGGACTTGAGTAAAAGTAGAAGTACTCTGATCTTGTACTTGAGTAAAAGTAGAAGTACTCAGATCTTGTAGTAAAAGTAGAAGTACTCAGATCTTGTACTTGAGTAAAAGTAGAAGTACTCAGATCTTGTACTTGAGTAATAGAAGTACCAGAGTGTAGGATACTCTGTCACAGTCAAAGTCCTGCATTCAAAATGTCCCTCAAGTGAAAGACAGTGAAAGTATTCGTTGTGCAGATTGGTCCATCTCAGAATAATATCTATGATATGTTTTATAATGATTGATCATGAAAGTGTTCTCAAAGCTGGTGAAGGAGCAGCTAGTCTGAATGGCTTTGTAGACTGCAGGGTAGCTGGTGAAGGAGCAGCTAGTCTGAAGTACTTTGTAGACTGCAGGGTAGCTGGTGAAGGTGCAGCTAGTCTGAATGGCTTTGTAGACTGCAGGGTAGCTGGTGAAGGTGCAGCTAGTCTGAATGGCTTTGTAGACTGCAGGGTAGCTGGTGAAGGTGCAGCTAGTCTGAATGGCTTTGTAGACTGCAGGGTAGCTGGTGGAGGTGCAGCTAGTCTGAATGGCTTTGTAGACTGCAGGGTAGCTGGTGAAGGAGCAGCTAGTCTGAATGGCTTTGTAGACTGCAGGGTAGCTGGTGGATTTACTCCAGGTGGAACTAAAGTCTGATTCAACACTTGGTTATATTTCACATCATTCATCCAGATCTGTGAAGTAACTAAAGGTATTAAATACATGTAGTGGAGGAGAAGTACACCATGTACCTCTGAACTGTAGAGGAGTAGAAGTACACCATGTACCTCTGAACTGTAGAGGAGTAGAAGTACACCATGTACCTCTGAACTGTAGAGGAGTAGAAGTACACAGTAGCATAACATGGAAATACTCCATGAGTGCAAGTACCTCTAAATTGTACTTCCCAGTACACCCATGCCATCATCAGATACTGAGGTATAAATGAAACAACACACAGCTCATTTCCATATAATTTAATTTAAAAAATAAATCTTCTTTTAATATCTCTTCAACCAAAATAACTTCATAAACAATATTGGATTTTTGTAAACAAATAACACTTAAATACACTATAACGCTTTCTAACATCTCTGTATTAAACAGTAATGGTATATATAACACAGACTTGGACTATGAAACTAATTCCCTTTATTCTTTACCTTAATATTCCACTTTAAATTCACACATTTAACACATTTGCCAGATCAAATAATAAACACATTTAAGGTGTTATTATAATTGCACAAATGACTGAAACTCATAGGATTTGTTACACAGTGTTCAGGTATTTATAATCTTTACGATACATTAAAAGGTAAATAATTGATTAATGAATGGATTCTATTATATTAAGGGATTTGTGAAAGGTCTTCTGCGCAGATTAAGGGGTTTTATACAAACACCCCTTACAGTGTACCATAAAAGTGCCGTTATGTTTTATTTAAGTTGCAGCAAAACCCATTAAAACACCCTTTAAATGTTACAATCTGTTAATTGATCCAATATATCCCATTAAATACCTTAATCCTGTTACTTCTCTGCACGTAGAGACCTTAATACCAACATTACTAACCCGATGATAAGTGTGTTTGGTGTTTGACGGTTAAAGGAGCAGCTTGAAGTGTGGTTGAATGAGGTCCTACTTTTGAATAGCTTCCTGTTAGTACTCTTATCTTCTTCTATATATAACTATAAGGAAATACACTGACTATGGAAAGGTACCTCACACAACCACACTTTAAAACTTTAAGGGCTTTGTTAAGGGATTGTTGTTTCATAGTTTTAAAGGACGCAGTAAGTCTTTTTTTGAGCTCAATCTGAATCCGAGTGCTCCTATGTATGATCTCTGAGTTCATCAGGTCACAGCTTCCTCGTCCCAGCATGCATCAGGAGGAACCCTTTGTGCACTGTTTTGGAAGAAGGTGAAGTCTTTGCGACACAGTGTATGACTTGGTGGGACAGAATATCAGAAACCCTCGTGGGCATTGCGTCTGGGTTCGGCATGTCGATGATTCTGGGCACCATTAGTCCTGCTCTGTCAAATGAGTGCTGGAAAGAAAAGCTTCATTTCAAATGTTCATCACGAGGCCTGAACTGTACCTGTGTTTATCAAAGACAAGGCCTTGATCAAAGCGTCCTCCATGTGACCTTTCTTTGCCCTTCAGCCCTGATCCAGGCCCAGTGGATGAAAGCTCTCCGGGTCCAACACCTTCCTACCAAGCCAGTGTAAGAGCAGCGAGTACCAGTGGACCCCCTCGTGGTTCTGATGGGAACCAGTGAATCCAGTCCAGCTGTGGAGGATCCTCAGTGGAGAGAAAGCCCAGTGAGCGAGGGCGTGCTGCTCCACCACGGCGTAGCAGGAAACCAACACGCCGTTCACCACCAGCGTCCCCTGCTGGGTGAGCGGAGCAAACGCACCCCTGCTGGCCCTCAAAGTGACCCGTTTGACCCGAGAAAGACGCCCTTCTCCACCCGTTTGCACCACCACACACTGTCCTGGTTTGGCGTCACTAGCATACACCGATCTGAGGCTACGTGGCAACATCCCCTCGGTGCAGTTCCCTTCCGACATGAAGACCAGGTGCGCGGCGGTGAGAGAAATGTGGGCGCCGGACTCCGTGTGCAGCGTGTAGAAAAGCGTCCGGGTCACGAGGTCGCGGTCCAGGAAGAGCAGGACTTCGCTGTAGATTAACTCTCCGGCGTCGTTTCCCACCGTTAGGACGCGTTCCCCGGGTCGAAGGTCGCTCAGAGACTTCTGCTCGCCGCTCGATAACGTCACCGAGGCCTCGCCGGGGAAACACCCGCCAGATTTAGCCGCCACGGAGTGATCTGAAAGAGACGCCACGAGGTTAGAAAGGAAGTCACAAATGTTATTTCCTGCCATGAAAACAACACTAAATACATATCTTTAGCTGATCATCAAGTAAGCAGTCTTGGGTCCCTTGACAGGCGCTATACAAATGTAATCTATTACTATTATTATTAAGTAGCATGCAGTTTTAACTTAACATCTCATTTATTGAGTCGTGACAGGAAGGAGCTCCCACACAAAGAGACCTGAGGACACAATACATCTCTATCGACTCCCTTTGGATAAATATTGACTTCCCTTTCTTTCCTGGACACAAAAGAATGTGTGTGTGTGTGTGTGTGTGTGTGTGTGTGTGTGTGTGTGTGTGTGTGTGTGTGTGTGTGTGTGTTGGCACTTGGAAGTGACACTTTGGGGATAAATATTTGGAGAAGGTATGAAAAGTTAAGGCCAGGTGATAAGATAAGTGAGGAGGAAGCAGCTGAGGGTTAATCATCTAAAAACACAGTTTGAAAACGTCTCTTCAACGTTCACATGTCTGCATATATCTGAAACAACTTAAATAGACTATATATATATATTGTGAAGTAACGGAAATACGTCTCATGTTGTCGTAACGCTGCAAAGGTCAGAGGTCAACAGAGCTGCTCTCTAGTGGTTGTTTCCCCTCACTTGAAGCATTTTAAATGAAACTTTGAGGAGAACCAGGAGAGTCAAAAACATGAACGAATACCAACTTGATTGGTTGCCCTTCTGATCAAGGCAAGGACTGGGACCTCGCTACCCGATCTAGGAGGAGAGAAGAAGAAGAAGTAGGAAACGGGAGAGAGACAGAAAGGAGATCTCAGTTACCACTCGGTGTAAAATGTGTGAGGCGGGTGTTTAAACTGTGACGACTGTGTGACTTTCAGCTCTTCTCATGGCACACACGTGTTACTTTTCATACAAGACACTTTCAGCATCGTACACTCTTATCTTTTTCATATCAAATCAAAAGTGTTATTTAAATGCAACCTGTGACGAAATAACTACTAAGTCCATCAAAAGAAATAAAGCTTTACATTTTAGCTTTACACTACCCATGAGCCTCAGCTGTACATGCAAATGAGAAGAAGCTAGGTAAGTAGGTCTTGGATCTTAAGCGACACATTTACCAGAGTTTTAAACTGTGATTGCACTGAAATGCATCCTGGGTATCTTTCTTACTTCATGCACAGCCACACTCAGCTCATCTGCAGGCTGGGCTTTTAGTTCTGACATGTCGTATGTTCGCTAATGAACCGTTTCCCATTCTTAAAATCAATCACTTGAGTCATTTCTAGCTTCCTTGTCCTCAAGTGCAAATAAAGTGCTGCAAAGAAAGCCATAGAAAGCTCCCAGAAGCAAATGTTTAGATGTGATGTGGAACGCGGGTGAGTGGCAGGTGAGACAGAGAGAAAGTGAAATATAAGAGCTGGATGTAGTTAGGGTGCGAGCAAGAGGAAAGTTCAGGATGGAAGAGGGAAACTGGAAAGGTTAGGAGAAAAGGAAAAACGCAGCGCGGCAGTTTTCTGTTCTGCATTTGGGTTTGAGCGTCCCTGTGCAGCACAAGTCCTCTGAGCGTCCCTGTGCAGCACAAGTCCTCTGAGCGTCCCTGTGCAGCACAAGTCCTCTGAGCGTCCCTGTGCAGCACAAGTCCTCTGAGCGCCCCTGTGCAGCACAAGTCCTCTGAGCGTCCCTGTGCAGCACAAGTCCTCTGAGCGTCCCTGTGCAGCACAAGTCCTCTGAGCGCCCCTGTGCAGCACAAGTCCTCTGAGCGTCCCTGTGCAGCACAAGTCCTCTGAGCGTCCCTGTGCAGCACAAGTCCTCTGAGCGTCCCTGTGCAGCACAAGTCCTCTGAGCGTCCCTGTTCAGCACAAGTCCTCTGAGCGTCCCTGTGCAGCACAAGTCCTCTGAGCGTCCCTGTGCAGCACAAGTCCTCTGAGCGCCAGGCTGCAGGAAGCATGTTCAGATTGCAATTTCATTGATTAGTAATGCAGGATGCAATATGCACCGGCAAAGAACCTGTGCCTACAACATTTCATAGGTAGTTTAAGAGTCCTGAGACATTAAACTCAAGTCTGAAGGCTGTGAACTTTACGGGGAAATACATGTTAGAGAATTGCATGAATCCATTTCCACGAAGTCTATAATCAAAACGACAATTTTTCAGGTGAGTTTAATTCATGACAACGTGCACAAAATCCAATGAGAAGCCCAGTTAAAGCATCACTAAGAGACTTTCATACGAAGCCCCCTCTCACCTGACTTGACGCTGCAGTGGATGTGGGCTTTGGACTCGTAGTAGACCCAGTCGAAGCCGGCCTCCACGGCCAGGCGGGCCAACATGGCGTACTTGTTTCTGTCCCGGTCGGAGGTGGTGATGTCCACGGATCTCCCCTCGTAGTGAAGGGATTCCTCCGAGTGATGGCCGTCCTCGTCCCAGCCCTCCGTGACCCTCAGACGGACCCCATGCCACAGGTTCATCACCGAGATGGCCAGAGAGTTCAGCTTGTCTTTGCAGCGCTGCGGGAACACACACACAATTATTAATGAGACTTGTAGGAGCCAAAAGAAAACACATCTTTGTTTTAGCAAGCTAAGAAAAGGGGAAAGAAAACACTTACGGCCGAAAACCTGAAATACTTAGTTGTGAGTAATAACGTGTATAATACATACATCATTAAAGCAGGGAAAGGGAAGCTAAAACTGTACATTTTCCGTTAGCCAGAAGCTAAACTGCACGTGAAATGGCTCATTCAACACTTAAATGTCCTTGAATTGAAACAGAGGGCAAATTCGGTGACTTTGAAACAATGTGTTATTGATGAGACTTCTGAACCGTCTGTCTAGACACCGTGTTGATGTTCTCCTAAATACAGATATGAAACGTCACCCCTCTCCCCTCTTGTCTGTGGCTGCAGCCGTCCCACAATGCACCTCTGCTGTCCCTGCTGATGTTTGCTCTCTGTGGTGAGGTTATAGATGGATGGGGGGGGGGGTCCCTCTAAACCTGGAGTCTGGTCAGGGTGAGCAAACAGGAGGTGAGAGGGCCGATTGAGGGACTAATTTAACTCCCCTCTGCTCCCCCAATAAATCCTGCAGGCAGTTAGCGTGACCCCCCTCCCTCCCAGAGGCATTGTCGTCAGATTGCCCTGAAGAGGCTGCTGTTTCCCTCGAAAACTATAAAATGTCAATAATGTTGTGCTTTTTGGTTGAAATAAGGTCTGTGGTTAACACGAGCTGAAGAGATCAAAAACTATAAAATGCTTAGCGGTGGTGAGGTGAAGTCATGTGACCGTGCTGTAGTTCCTTTATATCCCAACATTAGCCTCCTTTAGCTTAGCAATGGTGACATGAAGTCATGTGACCGTGCTGTAGTTCCTTTATAGCCCAACATTAGCCTCCTTTAGCTTAGCAATGGTGACATGAAGTCATGTGACCGTGCTGTAGTTCCTTTATAGCCCAACATTAGCCTCCTTTAGCTTAGCGGTGGTGACGTGAAGTCATGTGACCGTGCTGTAGTTCCTCTATAGCCCAACATTAGCCTCCTTTAGCTTAGCGGTGGTGAGGTGAAGTCATGGGACCGTGCTGTAGTTCCTCTATAGCCCAACATTAGCCTCCTTTAGCTTAGCGGTGGTGAGGTGAAGTCATGGGACCGTGCTGTAGTTCCTCTATAGCCCAACATTAGCCTCCTTTAGCTTAGCGGTGGTGATGTGAAGTCATGTGACCGTGCTGTAGTTCCTTTATAGCCCAACATTAGCCGCCTTTAGCTTAGCGGTGGTGAGGTGAAGTCATGTGACCGTGCTGTAGTTCCTTTATAGCCCAACATTAGCCGCCTTTAGCTTAGCGGTGGTGAGGTGAAGTCATGTGACCGTGCTGTAGTTCCTTTATAGCCCAACATTAGCCGCCTTTAGCTTAGCGGTGGTGAGGTGAAGTCATGTGACCGTGCTGTAGTTCCTTTATAGCCCAACATTAGCATCCTTTAGCTTATCAGTGGTGACGTGAAGTCATGTGACCGTGCTGCAGTTCCTTTATAGCCCAACATTAGCCACCTTTAGCTTATCAGTGGTGACGTGAAGTCATGTGACTGTGCTGTAGTTCCTTTATAGCCCAACATTAGCCACCTTTAGCTTAGCGGTGGTGACGTGAAGTCATGTGACCGTGCTGTAGTTCCTTTATAGCCCAACATTAGCCTCCTTTAGCTTAGCGGTGGTAACGTGAAGTCATGTGACCGTGCTGTAGTTCCTTTATAGCCCAACATTAGCCTCCTTTAGCTTAACGGTGGTGACGTGAAGTCATGTGACTGTGCTGTAGTTCCTTTATAGCCCAACATTTTGTCTAAAATAAATAGATATTAAGATCTGAAATGACAAAAAAAGAGCTGTGGTGCTAATTGTTTTAAAGAGAGCAAAACATTTCTAAATGTGTGAAATGTAACTTTATGGCTCAGCTGACCTCGTTTCAAAATGGCATTTATGATCCCTGAGAGGCGTCTTTTTAAGTCCATAAATGAACCAATTAAGCTGAAATCCTGAGGGAGGTTCTACAGGTTTTATCAATAGAGGTGTTTTTCCCTTGACTGACAGTTTAAATGAAATACATCAACATTAAAGTGGTATTAAATCAAGTTTGCATGACTATAGGAGTCTTGTGTTTCCCCGCAGTCCCTGAAGGCGTCTGGCTTCATGAATCCGAGCCTATTTCAGAGTGGGATTAAACCCCATAAATGTCCTTTTCCACGGCGGCTGTGATAAGAATAGATGCCTTTTCACGGTGTCCACTGTGGATTTTAACGTCCTATGTTTTCTCTGCGGTCACAGCAACGAGCTGGACTTCATAAATCAGACGATACACGGTGTTGGTTTTCCTTTCAAGGTATCCAGATGGACGGGGGGTGCAGCGCACTAAACCGCTGGCTGCACAAACATATGCACACCTTCACGCTGCAAGAAATGTCATTTAGTCTCATGTGGCGCCTCCAAGTCGTGTTTGCATGAGACGAGGGGACACAATCTGCAGAAAGAAAGACCCTTCTTTATATTCCGATGCATTAAGGAGGTTGCATTGGATGGTTTTAAATCAAACACCACGGGTTGCTTAAAGGCTGCACTCTTTGGAGCAAGCAGGAATACAAGAAAATAGAGCAAATTAAGGTGGAACAAATACTGTGGGCTTCAGTTAAATAAATACCTATATTTGGATCAGAATGTATATAAGGTACAAAATGTTCTCCTTTTTGTTCATCTCTTTAATGCAATATTTAACAGTGTGTCTTTCTGTAGGCTATTTCTTGATTGATACAGAAATCTCAAGCAACTCAGTTATGAAATAAAACCTTCTAAATAATTAGTTAAATGTAAGCGAATCCTCACATTTCGCACGACAGATATATAAAACAATTATTATACAGTTACCAATGTGTCTTCTGTCAATCGACTCATTGACTTGTATTTTACATTTTGAATGCAAAAAAGTATTTGTAAAGTAATTTAAGCTCTCCAAACTAGGAAATGTACAGATAGCAGAAGATGAAAATACTCGAGTCAAGTAGAAGTATACTTTAAGTGCAGCACATGAGTACTTTTGATCACTGTAAATAAGTGAATTAAAGCTTCTTGCATGTCTCCATGACTCGGCCTTGAACCTGATAAAAGCCTAAGTGCTGACACTTCTTGCAGCGTGCCCTCGCGCTGAACAGTCGCGTCTGTATGCAGCGCCCAGGAAAAAGCGAATACAAAATAAAGAGGCAAAAAAAAGAGCCGTATAATTAAGGCTTCAACACAAGTGAAGTGGGCTATTTCTGCACATGTGCGCTGCGAAAACAAACACAAAAGTAACACGGAATAGTAAAAGACAAACAGGAGGCTGTCTCTGCGGCTTGGAGCCATAAATTGTGTGCAGGTCTGCGGCGCGGGGAGAAGTGTTTGGAGACGCTTCACATCTCGGTCTTTAAAATCCCGAGTTAACTAAGAGTAAGAAAAACATGTGATATATGATTTAACAGAGTTCAGGTCGGCTGATGGGAAGTCGTCTCTCCTGTGGTTCACATTTTAGGAGACTTTTTCCAGGGAAAGTACCAGCAGCATCTTTGATTCAAATAAATCAATTTGGGTCAGTTTTGGGGGGGATTTAAACTTTTAAATCTGGCGTTTTTGCACCAAAAAAAAAGAAGCAAAGTTATCCCTATGTGCTGTTTATGTGCTTATCCCCCCCCCCCCCCCCCCCCCCCCCCCCCGGATTTTAAAACGATATCTTGTACTTCCTCACTTTAAACCCATCTGAAGTGACTTTTTTTTAGGCTGATATTTCTTGCAGTGCACGCACTGAGGTGACAGCTCGGGGCAGCAGTGCGCGCTCTCCCTCCCCACGTGGGTCTGTGGACATAAGGCTGCCGCGCGGAGAGGAAGCCCGCGGTCACCAGAGCCAGATATAAATACTTTATTCCCGGGGAAATTGGGAGTCAAATAAATTCCACCCGGGGCCACATCAATGACGGAGTCGTAAAAGATTCTGACAGTCCAAACTCAGGCTACAAACGGTAAACATCAGTGCAGCTTGACCCAAAAACATGATGCAAAACAGAGGGCATAGTGTTTTAATTAAGAGAGACCGCTTTTCCATGCATTTTTAGACGGGGTTACCCTCTTTTACGCACGAGCTGCCCACAGTGGGCTCTGAAAGTCCCTCAGATCCAAAGTGGTCCCCTTCACAGCCCAGCAACCAGCAGCAGGGGTTCAGCCATCGACCAGAGAGTTGGGCAAATCAGTTTCCCAACCATGACATCCACCATACTTATTTCAACATATAGTTGGAACAATCTTCCACTGAGGCTGCTGTGATTTAAACCGTGTTGTTAAATGGATGTGTTGGTTTTAAAAAGCACTAAAACAAAAGCAAATATAGATTTAAAAAAAGGCCAAGACGTGTAAGTTAAACACACTTTTGTATGTTAAGATTCTCCTCACATTATTGGCGAGCCTTGAGTCAACATGACATGCGGAAAAAGATAACAGTGTGCACGCGGTTAAAGACTGGCCAAAGTGCAGTGTGCAGAAACACCGTGTCAGGGAGGGTTACCTGTGTCATCATGCGGTCTGCACCTGTGTTCTCCTCATCCTTGAAGATGATGTCCGGGTTGTAGTTGGGGGTGAGCTCCTTGAAGCGCTCGGAGTTCCGGGTGATTTTCCCCTCGTACCTCCCGCTGGCTCCGAGCGTCTTCTCCGCCACGTTGGGGCTGAACTGCTTGTAGGAAAGAGGGGCAAGTTTCCGTGGAGACCGTCTCTTACCGTGACCTCTGCCCGGTCCGCAGCCCTCGCTCCCCGGCGCGAGGAGGAAGGCGCACCCCGCGAGGCACGTCACGAGCCTGGGGAGCAGCATCGCCCCCCCTTTAAATCCCCTTTATAATATAAGCGGAGGCACCAGAGCAGGACTCACTCCCGCGTGCCACAAAGTGTCCATTCCCGGCGCGTAAAAGTGCCCAGTGCGCCGCTGGAGACCCGGACCGGTGCTGTCCCGAGTGCACGCGGAGGCAGGGGCATAAATAGGGCGAGGTGAGTTTATCTTGGCATGCGGCTTCAAAGCACCAGAGGCTGTGAGAAGAAGCTGCAGACAGACACGGAGGCGCGCGGTGCGTAATGGGCACGCGGTCAGAGGGTGTCCCGAAGCGCGGCGTGGAGACCGACTACAGGACAGATGAGGTGCCGCGAGACAAGAAGGAGACCGCGCCCTCGCGCCCTCCCCCCCCCCCCCTCTCTCTCTCCACAGGCTGTTTACTGTCACCGAGACACGAGACTTTGGACCCTCGTCTTCTCGTTAAAACGTTCTCACCCCTCCTCGGCGATATCAGACTCCTCAGAGAATGACATAAGGAGCAGTTTCCTCATTATATTTCATTCACCTGCCACTTGTAGTTCACTAAGTGCAGTCACCACTGAGGACCAGCTCACATCCTGCAGCCAAACATGTCAGTATTCAGATATTACACGTTTTTAAAAGGTATTTTAAACTTGTATTGGCCAAGGTGCAGACATCATAAATAAATACTTCACTGATTATTTACTGTTGAGTTCACTTCACCTGAACGTGCCCTTCAATCTAAGGACTCTTCACATGAACTACATTTCCCAGAATCCCCAGAGATACAATAGATAGTTTACAATTGATCATCGAATTGTGCTTCTGCAGTATCAGGCACTAATTGTATATCTTAGAAACAGAAGTAATCAACATTTCCTTTCTCTAAATGATGCATCTTCTGCATTTCCCAGTTAACATGACGGCATGTTTCCGCAGCGTTTGTGAGAAACTCTTGAAGTCCTGCGAACAGAGCCTTTCCATCTGAAACTTCAAGAGCATTCTCCAGATGCTGCAACACCTTGAGTCAACATCTCACCACGCTCACAAAAGCTGCATCGACCGCGCTCTGCTCATTATTCTCCGTCTGAATCGCCTCAGAGTCTGAATCACCTCAGAGTCTGAATCACCTCAGAGTCTGAATCACTTCAGAGTCTGAATCGCCTCAGAGTCTGACTCACTTCAGAGTCTGACTCACCTCTGAGTCTGAATCACTTCAGAGTCTGAATCACTTCAGAGTCTGAATCACCTCAGAGTCTGAATCACCTCAGAGTCTGAATCACCTCAGAGTCTGAATGAATCACTTCAGAGTCTGAATGAATCACTTCAGAGTCTGAATCACCTCAGAGTCTGAATCACTTCAGAGTCTGACTCACCTCAGAGTCTGAATCACCTCAGAGTCTGACTCACTACAGAGTCTGAATCACCTCAGAGTCTGACTCACTTCAGAGTCTGAATCACCTCAGAGTCTGAATCAACTCAGAGTCTGAATGAATCACCTCAGAGTCTGAATCACCTCAGAGTCTGAATCACCTCAGAGTCTGAATGAATCACCTCAGAGTCTGAATCACCTCAGAGTCTGAATCACCTCAGAGTCTGAATCACCTCAGAGTCTGAATGAATCACCTCAGAGTCTGAATCACCTCAGAGTCTGAATCACTTCAGAGTCTGTCTGAATCTCCTCAGAGTCTGAATGAATCACCTCAGAGTCTGACTCGCCTCAGAGTCTGAATCGCCTCAGAGTCTGAATGAATCACCTCAGAGTCTGAATCGCCTCAGAGTCTGAATCGCCTCAGAGCCTGAATCACTTCAGAGTCTGAATCGCCTCAGAGCCTGAATCACTTCAGAGTCTGAATCACCTCAGAGTCTGACTCACTTCAGAGTCTGAATCACTTCAGAGTCTGAATCACCTCAGAGTCTGAATCACCTCAGAGTCTGAATCGCCTCAGAGCCTGAATCACCTCAGAGTCTGAATCACCTCAGAGCCTGAATCGCCTCAGAGCAGGGCCGGACTGGGGAATTAAACACCCAGCCAGGCCACTACCAGTTTTTTGTGCCATTTTGCTGGATTTATTTGTCAACTTTTACAGCGTTGCTGCCCGTAGTGATAGCCCTCTAAATCTACTACCCAAAAATAAACATATGGACATGGGTTACTATTTAAAAAAATGCGCAAATCTATTTAGGAACCTATGTGAACATATTTTAAGTGGGGGTGGACCTCAAATCCTATAGGGGGGTCCGGGGGCATGCTCCCCCGGTAAGATTTTTTTTTTTAAATGTTGGACTTAAATGCATCAATCTGGTGCATGTTGAGGGGGAAATAAAGAGACTACATATGAAACAGAACTGTATACATTTAAATAATCATAAAATCATAAGAACATGGCCATAACCAATAACGTCCCATATCCAATAGGAATACACATTGAAACTTGTTTATTTATTTGTTTTTAGTTCATTTATAGTTCTGAGTGTGTCTGTGCTCCTGAACCAGCCTCTCCTGTCTCCTTCCTCTCCCTCCTCTCCCCCCTCTCCCCCCTCTCCTCTTTGAGGCAGCAGCAAAGACTAGTTTTAGCTCTCAACAAGTTTATCTTACCTTTTTTCACCTAGTTAACGTTTTTTTTTTATATTATTCATGCATATTTTACTAATCGCTCCCCCTCAAATGGAATAATATGTGTTTACATAAATGGTGACCAAACCGTTTGAGACCCACTGAGAGAACTTGGACTAAGTTAACTATCTAAACACTCAGTCCTTTACCTCACCTGAGCTGTAGTTATCAGTCTCTCAGCCTGACAGCAGAGGACTCTCCTCCACCTTGTTGTTGAAAAAGCTCCTTATATCCGTTAGCGCAGCTAGCACCAGATGCTAACAACAACAATACACGTAACCGGTGCACGCGCTTTATCTCACTCGCTCGCGCCACACATACACACACCCTCCCGAGCTTGAATGACACACAGAGACCAATCGAGGGCATTAGTATGATCTGTATGAAAGTGGCCATGTCGGCAGACCACATCATGTAGACAGCCAGACACCCTCTGTGAGGCAGAGTCAGACCCACATTTGCGCAGCGTTGAGTTCACAATACATAAAACAAATTATTCCTCAGGCCAGCAGGCCACTTAGCAGGCCTGGCCATCGGGAAACCTCCCGGTCCTCCCGATGGCCAGTCCGGGCCTGCCTCAGAGTCTGAATCGCCTCAGAGTCTGACTGAATCACCTCAGAGTCTGACTCGCCTCAGAGTCTGACTCGCCTCAGAGTCTGAATCGCCTCAGAGTCTGACTGAATCGCCTCAGAGTCTGAATCGCCTCAGAGTCTGACTCGCCTCAGAGTCTGAATCGCCTCAGAGTCTGACTCGCCTCAGAGTCTGAATCGCCTCAGAGTCTGACTGAATCACCTCAGAGTCTGACTCGCCTCAGAGTCTGACTCGCCTCAGAGTCTGAATCGCCTCAGAGTCTGACTGAATCGCCTCAGAGTCTGAATCGCCTCAGAGTCTGACTCGCCTCAGAGTCTGACTCGCCTCAGAGTCTGAATCGCCTCAGAGTCTGACTGAATCGCCTCAGAGTCTGAATCGCCTCAGAGTCTGACTGAATCGCCTCAGAGTCTGACTCGCCTCAGAGTCTGAATCGCCTCAGAGTCTGACTGAATCACCTCAGAGTCTGACTCGCCTCAGAGTCTGACTCGCCTCAGAGTCTGAATCGCCTCAGAGTCTGACTCGCCTCAGAGTCTGAATCGCTTCAGAGTCTGACTCGCCTCAGAGTCTGACTCGCCTCAGAGTCTGAATCGCCTCAGAGTCTGAATCGCCTCAGAGTCTGAATCGCCTCAGAGTCTGACCTGAATCGCCTCAGAGTCTGACCTGAATCGCCTCAGAGTCTGACTCGCCTCAGAGTCTGACTCGCCTCAGAGTCTGACTCGCCTCAGAGTCTGACTCGCCTCAGAGTCTGACTCGCCTCAGAGTCTGACTCCCCTCAGAGTCTGACTCGCCTCAGAGCGCCTCAGAGTCTGACTCGCCTCAGAGCGCCTCAGAGTCTGACTCGCCTCAGAGCGCCTCAGAGTCTGACTCCCCTCAGAGTCTGACACGCCTCAGAGCGCCTCAGAGTCTGACTCCCCTCAGAGTCTGACTCGCCTCAGAGTCTGAATCGCCTCAGAGCGCCTCAGAGTCTGACTCGCCTCAGGGTCTGACTCCCCTCAGAGTCTGACTCGCCTCAGAGCGCCTCAGAGTCTGACTCGCCTCAGAGTCTGACTCGCCTCAGAGTCTGACTCGCCTCAGAGCGCCTCAGAGTCTGACTCGCCTCAGAGCGCCTCAGAGTCTGACTCGCCTCAGAGCGCCTCAGAGTCTGACTCGCCTCAGGGTCTGACTCGCCTCAGAGTCTGACTCGCCTCAGAGTCTGACTCGCCTCAGAGTTTAAACACCAAAGAAAAATCTATTCAAAGATTTTTTCTCTTGATCAAATTTAAAAGAAATCCCGTTAAAAAAAGTCTTCTGACGCTTCAACCATTTTCTGTATTCATATTTAATAACAAACTGCAATCATTATAATATTTACATACGTATTCAACAGGTTCTTTAAAACCCCAAATCCATCAATAAAAATGATTTATTACTAAAAAAAACAAAACATAAAAAGCCTAAAAATAAGAAACATCTTTTAAGATTTTTCATATTTGTCATCAAATAGATAAAAACACTTTTTCCTTATTAAAAAACATCTGAATTGTTGGGTGTGATACTGCTCATCTAAAAAGTCCCACTTTCTTCTTCTTTGGTTTGGCAGACGGTCGCTCTGCAGGGGCGGACGGCAGAGACTGTGGAGGACACAAAGAAGTGTTTTGGATTAGTTTGAACTCGTTTTCCTGCATTCTCCTCTCTGAAGAATCCTCCGACTTTAATTCTTCATGGGTAGAGGAAGTACACGTTCACCGTGTCCTTGCATGCACATACACCGAAGCAAACTCCTCGTATGGAAACCTACTTTGTAATAAAAGTCTGCTTCTTGCCGTTTAAACCCTCTCCTGTCACACTGTTGGAGTTCGAAGTCTCTGGAGTGGGAATCATGTAATCAAGGAGTTCATTGATAAACAGAGGAATTTGTGAATCTCACCTTTCTTTCTGTGGCTCCGTCGGCCATTTTGGCTCCAGCTGCTTCCAGCTGCACTTCCTCGGCTGCTCCACTGTCCACCTTCGATCCTCCTGCAGAGACACAAAGACACTCAGGGACCATTCATCACAGCGTTCTTCTTGTACTCGTGGCTGCTTGTGTGTTTGAATGAGATCTACTTCCTGTCGAGGAGCAACCACCTAGAAAGGGAGTGTCAACAGAAAGCTCAGCGATGTGGAAATAGTCGTCTCAGGTTTGGCCAAAAACCCCACAACGTACCTCTTTGAATCCCATTTGATCAGATAAAGCCGATTAATAATACTAATAATATCAATAATAATGCAGACAAATGAATATAAATAAATCATTTAGGGACAAGGGGGTGAGATTAATAATAATGATACTTCTTCTCACTCCTTTTCGACCATTAGATGTGGCACTGTTTATGTTGCTAATGCCGTTGTTGTATGTATCAATCAATCAATCTGCATATTAAATGCTAACCAGGGCCTGATTAGATGATTAGATGGTGAGGATGGAGACTAAGAAGTGGACGTTTCTTTGGACTTTGTAGGTTAGTTCCCGACCTAAAGAGGAGGTGGTGTCCGGTTCGTCGGCGGGATGTTTTTATAGTCAATAGAGACCTTTCCTCTTGTGTGTTTCTACTTGATTTGATCTCAGAATATATAGTTTGAATTGTCCTTAAGGAACAAAAGGTCAGCAGTGTCAGGGTTTTCTGTGTTCCTTCCGTCAGTGGGATTATATCAGAGACGTATCTTTACTGTTCTGACCACTTACAGGCTACCTCTTACTATACCTCCTATTTGATCTGCATATTAAATGCTAACCAGGGCCTGATTAGATGGTGAGGATGGAGACTAAGAAGTGGACTTTGTAGGTTAGTTCCCGACCTAAAGAGGAGGTGGTGTCCGGTTCGTCGGCGGGCGTCTCCTCCACAGACGTCTCCTCGGACAGTTTGCGTTTCCGGGAGTTTTGGTGACTCACGACGGCGGCGTAAAGCTGCTGGAGGCCGTTGTCAAACTGCAGAGAATCAGACTGATCTGAGACCAGCAGAGGAAGAGCCTGAGGGGGGAGAAACAGGAAGACGAGCGACCGTTACTTTCGAACTAAAAGATGTGTGTGATGAAACGCACGGTTTACAAAGTGGGTTTGGATTCATTACAAATAGGATCAGTCGCAGCAAACTGCCTGTTCCCATCTCCAGATGTCTCTGTCTCCGCCTGCAGCTTTGAAGCCAATCCATCCATAAAGATTCAAAAGGAATCATCGGCTGCATGAAAGTGTCCTTCTGACGCGGGCCGGGGCTTTGGGTGCGCTTGTTTTACGGCCCTGCAGTGGGAGTCAACATGCTGGAGGTGTGACGGCCCGCGATAAGCCTCTAATCAAAGCTGCGTTATTGGCACAGCTCACCACAGGTGGAGCAGGAACAACACACACACACACACACACACACACACACACACACACACACACACACACACACACACACACACACACACACACACACACACACACACACACACACACACACACACACACACACACACACACACACACACACACACACACACACACACACACACACACACACACACACACACACTCTGAACCACAAGCCTGACAGATAAGGGTGCGTGTAAACTCCTGCGACATTATGCAAACGCACGTTCGCTGGCCCCGGCGTTCTCCCCCGACGCAGAGAGGACAAACTCTCCAAATTAGCTCCTCAAATATTGACCGGCAGAAATTGGTGGTCTCGCGCTCGCTGTCAGGAGAGGGGGGCTCCTAAACACACTTCGGTCAGGTTTCGAGGTTTTGCATTGATTTATTTTTGTTATTTGTTTGTTTAAATATCGTAAAAATAAATGTAAATGCTCTGGTGGGGCTTAGTTCTGCTTTGGGCACAGAGAAGCAATGTGCTGCAGAAAGCCCACCTTAGTCTCTCCTGTTTTCAGCCCCCTCCTCGCCCCCCCCCCCCCGCTGCCAGCTTACTTTGCATTATTTGATCTGAAAGGTGGACTTTAATTGGTTGGATCCGGCTCTTATTTCAGCGTTAAAGACCCTTCCTCTCTATGGAAGCTCATATCTGCCAGGGGGAGAAACACGTCACAAGTGGGAATGATAAGATAGAAGGCACTTTTTAAAATAGTTTCCCTTCTTTGTCTCGAATGTTGCAGAAAACAGACCAAAACAACAACGTGTTGCATCATCTGACGACCCAACACACTCTCACTCAGACGGCGGGAAACTAGGACACCAAAGTATAAGAGACCATGTCAACTATGAGAGGATCAGACCCTGGAGGAAAGAGGAAGCTGAGCGCGGGTGAAGCTTGAGACACCTTAGAAAAGGGAGTGATAATTGGAGGAAGAATTTAACCGTAACCTTTTAAGTTAAGTGTTTTTAAATAAGTAAACTGAATTGTTCATTAAATATTTGTGAAAGGGAAAACTCTTGTAAATAATGTAAAAGTGTCAATCAGGGAATTCAAATGATTATCAAATTGACAAGTGATTACAGAAGGTCAATGGCGGTGGTGGTCAAATATAAATCAGCTACGGTTCTCTCTGGAAAGTTCCTGCTGTTGAAAGTGAACAAAGTCTGAGGAGGAGGAGCTCCCCTCAGAGGGGCATCACGTGGGGGAGGTGATGCCCCTCTGAGGGGGAGGAGCTCCCCTCAGAGGGGCATCACGTGGGGAAGGTGATGCCCCTCTGAGGAGGAGGAGCTCCCCTCAGAGGGGCATCACGTGGGGGAGGTGATGCCCCTCTGAGGGGGAGGAGCTCTCCTCAGAGGGGCATCACGTTGGGGAGGTGATGCCCCTCTGAGGAGGAGGAGCTCCCCTCAGAGGGGCATCACGTGGGGGAG
>CADEHL010000082.1:0-41697 GCA_902827135.1 Harpagifer antarcticus
GATGTCGCTATAAATCCAATGGCACACGGTCCCTCGTACCCCCCCCCCCCCCAATCTTTCACTTTTAGGTATCACTGGTCCATGCCTCACCAGCTCAACGTGGAAATCTGAGAATCTCCACCGTATGCCTTTGCCATGGGCAAACGGCATCCTTCGCCAAAAATACGATGTGTTGTAAGTTCAATGGAAAATGGTGCAAACCAGCACCAGACTTCATATGATGGCTCCTAGTCCGGCCCTCAACAGCTCTATGTCACTTATGGGATGTCATCATATTCCGTTGCCATGGAAACGCATCCTTCGCCAAAAAATACAATGTGTTGTAAGTCAATGGAAATTGGTCCAAACTGCACCAGACTTCAGACTATCATTATAGGTCGGGCCCTCAACAGCTCTATGCCAATTATGGATGCTCATCATATGCCGGTTGCATACTAAGCATTATGGGGTGTCATCAAATGCCGTTGCCATGGCAACGCGTCCCTCGCCAAAACACCTGGTGTTGTAGTAATTCAATGGAAAATCGTCCAAACGGCATCAGACTTCATATGATGCTAATGGTCCAGCCCTCAACAGCTCTACGTGAAATCTGAGAGCTCAACATATGCCGTTTCCATGGCAACGCGTCCCTCGCTATAAAACACAATGTTGTCCTAAGTCAATGGGAAATCTTCCAAACGCCACCAGACTCATATGATGGCTCCTAGTCCGGCCCTCAACAGCTCTATGTCAATTATGGGATGTCATCATATGCCGTTGCCATGGCGACAGATCACCCGCCATCAAACACAATGTTTGTGTTACTGCTGTAACTCAAAGACATTATCCGATCGGCCTGAATCTTCCCACGTTTGCCAACGGCCGACTCCTCGAGACACCTAGACACACACGTCGACGTGCGGACAACAGCCCGCGGAACGTCGAAGACCCGCTCAACGCTGCTTGCAGCTTTAATTAGGGTCTGAGACCATAGGTCGGCGAAGACCCTATTGAAATCGTTCGCGCAGCGAACGATAAACCTGCAAAAAACACCTAAAAACAGGGGAAAACGACCGGACAAAGCACAGAAAAGGTCGCAATCATACGGCTGATAGGCCGCGTGAGCCCAGTCACGTGGGCGGAGCCCACGTGACTGCAACTCGCATAATTGATATCGTTACGATCAATTTAGTCCGCTCGCGAAGCGAGCGGGATAACCATGCAAAACCCACTAAAAAACGGAAAAAGAGGGGCAAAGCCATTAAAAGTGGCCTACATCATGCCAGCACGTAGGCGGACGTGTACAGTGAGGTGGGCGAGCACCCACCTCAATGTTAAATCGAACATGATTGATATCGACCGATTATTTGTTATTATTATTCTGATTATTATTTAATTTTCAAACGCACTTTTGAGCCCCGCAACATATGTCAAACTCACCAAATTTGCACTCGCGTCAAAGTCGTGGCAAACTTAGAATGTGTAATTGGTTCCGGAAATTGTCGTAAAAAAATTGCGTAGGCCACGCCCACTTCCATTTTTAACGTTAACTCCCCCTATTTAACTTTCACGTAAACGAACGAAACTCGCACGCATATCTAGGGTGCGGAGACGAACCAAAAAAAGCTCTTGGAGGGGTATAAAATAACGTACAGCAAGTCGGCCATTTTGAATTTTGTGTCGGAAAAAACGCGATTTATCGCGTTTTTCGTCCTCCGCGCAAAATCTATCTCCTCCTAGGGACTTTATTTCGTACGGCTCGAAATTCGTCGGGTAAGGCTTCTCGAGACATGGGCAATCTAAAGTTTATCACGGAAGTTTTTTTCTTTCGCACGGCGTAGCCGTTATTTGCGGCCAAAGTTTCGCGTTCGCCTCGATGCAGGCGAGTCCCTCGCCATGGAACACGATGATGTCATAGCGCCAACTGACATTCTCAGAACGCCACCAAACTTCACATGATGGTTAACACTACAGCCCTGAACAGCTCTAGGTCAAATCTGATGTTACTTAATTTGGCTTTACCATGGCGACGGATCCTTCGCCATAAACAACCGATGTCGCTATAAATCCAATGCCACACGGTCCCATCGTCCCCCAATCTTCACTTTATATCACTGGTCCATGCCTCAACAGCTCAACGTGAAATCTGAGATCTCACCGTATGCCGTTTCCATGGCAACGCATCCTTCGCCCAAAAATACGATGTTGTTGTAAGTCAATGGAAAATGGTGCAAACAGCACCAGACTTCAAATGATGGCTCCTAGTCCGGCCCTCAACAGCTCTATGTCAATTATGGGATGTCATCATATGCCGTTGCCATGGCAACGCATCCTTCGCCAAAAATACGATGTTGTCGTAAGTCAATGGAAAATGATCCAAACCGGACCAGACTTCAGACGATCATTAATGGTCCGGCCCTCAACAGCTCTATGCCAATTATGGGATGTCATCATATTGCCGTTGCCATGCAACATGGTTTTCTCATAATTCCAGTTCACATGCTCCAAATGAGCACAAAACTTCACAGACATGTTGATAACAATGGTACGTCCCTCAACAGCTACTAAGCATATTATGGGGCCTGGTCAATAATATGCCGTTGCCATGGCGAACAGATCACCCCCATCAAACACAATGGTTTGTGTTACTGCTGTAACTCAAAAGACATTATCCGGAGTCGGCCTGAATCTTCCCACGTTTGCCAATGGCCGACGCCTCGAGACACCTAGTGTAGGGGCCTGAGACCATAGGTCGGGCGAAGACCCTATTGAAATCGGTTCGTGCGTAGCGAACGATAAACCTGCAAAAAACACCTAAAAAAACAGGGAAAAACGACCGGCAAAGCACAGAAAAGGTTCGCAAATCATGACGGGCTGATAGGCCGCGTGAGCCCAGTCACGTGGGCGGAGCCCACGTGACTGCAACTCGCATAATTGATATCGTTACGATCAATTTAGTCGCTCGCGAAGCGAGCGATAACCATGCAAAACCCACTAAAACAGGGAAAAAGAGGGGCAAAAGCCCATTAAAAGTGGCCTATATCATGCCAGTACGTAGGCCGGACGTCTACAGTGAGGTGGGCGTCAAGGTCATAGGTCAAATCTGATGTTACTTAATTTGGCGTTACCATGGCGACGGATCCTTCGCCATAAACAACGATGTCGCTGTAAATCCAATGGACGCAGTCCCATCGTCCCCCAATCTTCACTTTTATATCACTGGTCCATGCCTCAACAGCTCAACGTGAAATCTGAGATCTCACCGTATGCCGTTTCCATGGCAACGCATCCTTCGCCAAAAAATACGATGTTGTTGTAATTCAATGGAAAATCGTGCAAACAGCACCAGACTTCATATGATGGCTCCTAGTCCGGCCCTCAACAGCTCTATGTCAATTATGGGATGTCATCATATGCCGTTTCCATGGCAACACATCCTTCGCCAAAAAATACGATGTTGTTGTAAGTCAATGGAAAATCCTCCAAACCGCACCAGACTTCAGACTATCATTAATGGTCCGGCCCTCAACGGCACTATGTCAATTATGGGATGTCATCATATGCCGTTGCCATGGCAAACGCATCCCTCGCCAAAAATACATGGTGTTGTAGTAATTCAATGGAAAATCCTCCAAACCGCACCAGACTTCAGACTATCATTAATGGTCCGGCCCTCAACGGCACTATGTCAATTATGGGATGTCATCATATGCCGTTTCCATGGCAACGCATCCTTCGCCAAAAAATACAATGTTGTTGGAAATCAATGGAAAATCCTCCAAACCGCACCAGACTTCAGACTATCATTAATGGTCCGGCCCTCAACAGCTCTCCGCCAATTATGGGATGTCATCATATGTCGTTGCCATGGCGACAGATCCCTCGGCATGAAACATGGTGTTGTCGTAATTCAATGGAAAATCATCCAAACGGCACCAGACTTCAGATGACAGTTAATGCACCTCAATATGACAATACTGAGTTTTCCTCAAAAGTTGTTGCCATGGCAACGCATCCCTCGCCGTTAAGCACCATATTGCTATAACTCCTGTGTAAATGGTCAAAAACTGTTCATACTTCACATGCCCTCAAAACTAGGGCTGTCAAGTTAAAAAAAAATTAACGCCACTAATTATTTTAACGCGATTAACGCATGTGTATTTTTTGTCCTCGGCCGCCCCGTAGTTTCAGAGCGCATCGAGTTTAAAATACCGTCTACAAGCTCATGCTGACAGCCCCGCTCCTGCCGCCCGCTTGCAGCAGACCACACTTCCACGCTCACCGGCAGGCACCGACTGGCTATTGGAAGGACCGGGAGGGTGTGTGTATGTGTGGCCCGAGCGAGAGAGAGAGAGACCTTACGTGCATTGTTGTTGTTAGCATCTGGTGCTAGCTAGCTGCGCTAACGGATATAAGGAGCTGTTTCAATTAAAACAGAGGAGCGACATTTCGCTACAACTGCGCCGAGCACTTGACTTTATGCAGGCAGCCAGACAGTGGGACATTGTACCAAAAGTCAGCACACTCAGCTCGGATAACACACACACACACACACACACACTTGTATTATTGTATGAGAGAGGTTCCAGGTTGAATTGAGGCAGATATTTGTAATGTTCAGAGGTTGTTGTGTTTAATATTCATGAGAATATTTGTCATTGTTCAAATGATAATAAACATTTGCATAAAGCATATTTGTCCACTCATATGTTGATAAGAGTATTACAAATATTCCTCTAAGGTACATTTAGAACAGATACAAAATGTGCGATTAACTGTGGACATCATGCGATTAATCGCGATTAAATATTTTAATCGACTGACAGCCCTACTCAAAACACATATGTCACTTTTGAGATTTCCTCAAATGCCATGGCAACACAATGCTCACCATGAAACACAGTTTTCTCATATCTCAAAGGAAAACAATCCGAATGGCCACATACTTCACATTATGGTAAATACTACCACTACTATTTCCCAAAATGTATTTTCCTATAAGTCGATAACTATTTTATTAGTGCAGTATGGATTAGCTGCTAAATATGCCCTCATGTTTGCCAATAAAACTTTTTTTAATTAGAAATGCTGTTGTAATGCAGGAAATACAAATCTTATTTTTGTATTAACAACATATTGAACACAATAAAAATGAACTTCGCCCTTCCCGATGTGCCCTCCCAACTATACCAGCACAACGTTTTATACTTTTAAGAGCAGACCCAAGACCCAACTTTTTAATATAGCTTATAACTGAATTCAAATCAAATCAAGTTTTATTTATATAGCACATTTAAAAACGATGTTTGGTCGAGCCAAAGTGCTGTACAAGTAATAAAATTGCATGTTATTCCTATTTTATTGATATTTCTTGAGAGTTTTGACAGTTTTTGGAAGCTTGTGTCAGTTGTAGGAGATACTAATTAGTAATACTTTGATAGTTATCATTATTATAGTAGGAAATAATATGATGTTTAATGTACATGCCAAAGAAACCAGCAGGACACCGCAGGGAATCGAACCCCATCCCAGTAAACTGGGAGTACCAATTACCAGTGCCTTTTGCTTTTCTAGGCTACATTGAAGGCAAAGCAAAACCTGCATTAGCAACAGCATATGAGTGACATCATTTAATATTGATGCATGATTTTACAAAATGTGTTTCCCTATGTGTGGATAAATGTTATTAGTGCAGTGTGGAATATGTGCTAAATATGCCCTAATGTTTGCTAATAATTTTGTTATTAAAAATGCTGTTGTAATGCAGGAAAAAGAAACCTTATTTTTTTTATTAACAACATATTGAATACAATAATTAACATATTAATAAATAAATACAGATAAATAAGAGATACAGCCGCTAAAAATGAACTACCAGGTCCAACATACTAAAGACTAATTAATTAAGAACATATTAATAATATAAATAAATAAATACGGATAAATAGAGATACAGCCGCTAAAAATGAACTACCAGGTCCAACATACTAAAGACTAATTACAAATTAATTACAGAATAAATATATAAATAATTCCTAACTATGAGACTGTTGCAATTTCAGGGAGAGGGACAGATCTTTGCAGAGCTGCTAAAATTTGGTTTTCATTACTTGATGATAGGATCGAGGGAAAGGGTGGGGCTTAACATTATGCCAAGGTACAGGGAGGTTTTTATAGAACGCAACGTCGAGGATGTGTCTTTGCCATGGGTCGGGAAGGTGAAGTGTTGGGTGACAGTAAAATTGTCTATTACAGTGGATAATTTGAATGACGGCTCGCAGGTGGGTGACTCAATAGTCATGTTAAGGTCGAAAAGTAGGGAGGATGAAGCTAGCTTGAGGAGTTAAGTGAGAGGAAGGAGGGATGTGGTTTAGGGGGGCCGGTAGATGACGATAACTTTGAATGAGGAAGGGGCTTTGAAGACGATGAACTTGAGGGATGATACCTAAAAACATACCAAATTAAACCAGGGGGGGATGATACCTAAAACATACCAAATTTAACCAGGGGGGACGTTTGATTGAAAAAAGCGCATAATTTGGCACGATGAAACACAAGGTGAAGAAAAAACACAGAATTTATACCTACATTTGCTAGACGTCTGAAGTTACTCTACCTCAGCAGTTGTGCAAAAGAACACAGAATCCCCTCATGATCACTGAAATAGGTGGGCAACACAGTTGATTCTACATCATACTGTGTTGTTTTCACATATACATGGTCAATTAATGTGCCCTTTTCGGTAGTGGGTTGTGTGACTTGCTGCACATACCCTTTGCCTGTTACAAATTTGCAAATGGTTGATGTTTTTAAAATGTCATCATTGAAATCACCCATCACAGCAATTGTGTCACCTAATAGATCTAACAAATCAAGTAATTTCCCTAAATGTTCTTTAAACAAAGACATGGGATATGATGGTGGTCTATAAATTACCGCAATTAATATGTTGTGAGACAAACAGTTGTACACTATACATTCTAAATTGACATCTGGCACTTGAAGAATACTAAATTCAATACTGTTTGCACTATATATGCCAACACCACCATGTTGTTGGTCTTGCAGAGCAACCAATGCTGGGTTCTCGCTGCTGTAAGATGCACTTCGAGAACAACTAGCAAATGTATAACCACTGATGTTAATGTCGTCAAATGACGAGACAGCAGGCAGCCATGTCTCTGTAACAGCAATACAGTTAGGCTGCAAATGCTGTGTACAAAGGGTCAAATCTTCGACATGACGTGTCAAACTTTGCACATTTGTCAAAAACACAGTAAAATTGCCTGTGTGCAATTTGGGGTGGATCCTATCTTCACGTAGAAACTGAGGCATGCACTGAATTGCTTGCGTAACATTTGTTTTACAATAGATGGCATTAGGTTTAAAATCTTGAATGATTAAGCCTGATAAATTTGTAACACGACTTAATGCAACATATGCCTGTCCAGCAGCAAATATTTTTTTAAGTGACACCACAGCTCTATCAACAGTTATCCCTTGCACCTTATGTACTGTACAAGCCCAAGCCAGTTTAAGGGGAAATTGGCGACGCAACCCACCTTTAACGGTGACTCTATCCTCTTCTGGAAAAATTGGTGTACAGTTCACTAATTCACTTGATGCATTTGCAGAATTTTTCCTGCGCTGTGCTCCAACTCTGTCATCGTCAAAATGGACGTACACAGTTTGTGGAAATCTTTCACCTGGTGAAATAACTATGTGTCTCACCGTGCCGCATACCCCGTTTACAAGCCCATCCGTCACATCTATATTTTTGGTCAACATTACACGAGCATTTTCCCCAAGAACCAAACGTTCTGCTAAACATGTTTGATAGATCTTGGTGTGATGTCCATGTTTCAACTCAAGTTTTCCAGTTTTTCTGTTATGGCCAGTATCCTGAGCTTCTATTTCTACATGTTCCGGGCATGTTTTCAACAGTTGCACAAGATTATGATCATTAACCTGAGCGTTTGTGGGGAAAATGTGTAATGCTGAACTTTCTTCCCCTGTTTCACAGCTCTTCAACAAATCAATGTCACTAGCTGACAATGCTGTTTCTTTTGAGCGTGTTCTCAACCTATTTAGCAGTTCCGCAAAAACAATATCTTTCTGCCTGACTATTGTTTTAAGCTCTACAATGCTAAATAGGTTGTGCCACAGGTTAAATCCTACTTGCTCTACATACAAGGCATTTCCTTTCACTGGGGGCAGCTGGAAAAAATCTCCAACAACTACCACACTAACTTTACCAAATGGGGAATAATCAATACATTGTTTAATTTGACGCAATCTGCCATGAATATATGCCATGAGTTTGTGATCAACCATGGATATTTCATCGACAATTAAAATTTGCAAATTTCTATATTTGGCACGCAGACTATTTATTTTTTCCTCGCCTAAAGGTGTGTAGGGTAATTTTGAATTAACGCCAATGCTAAACGTGTTATGGATAGTTGCTGCGTCTAAATTGTATGCAGCAATTCCAGTTGGGGCAGTCAACAACACACACACAGAATCAGGTTGATCACAAAGTGATGAGAGCAACCTGGTTGTCTCATACTGCAGAGCCTTAATCAAATGGCTCTTTCCGGTCCCAGCACCGCCTGTTATAAATACGTGAAACGGGTCCGGATTTTTACCCGAGATTTTGTCTAAACACCATTGTCGTATTTGATAGAAAATAGACATTTGGGTTTCGTTTAGAGACCGAACTAATTTCAGCCCTTCGCTTCTGCTCAAAATATTCTTTGTCTTTTCCAAATGGCCAATTTGCCGATTACTAACGGCAAGATCAGGAATAGCGTCTATTTGCTCCCCGTCTACGGTTTCAATTTTTTCCCGCTCTTCTTGGCATTGAAGATTTTCCAATTCCTGTTCGGGGCACAGGTCACACCAAGCGTCTTCAAAATCTACATTACCATCTAAAGACTCTTGGATTCTTTGTAATTCATCCGAATCAAGTTCAAACAAAGCTCTATTCGCGTCGACCACTGATTTCACCAGCTGTCTAGATCCATCAGCAAATCTAACTCGACCGCTCATGTAAAACTCTTCACACGTTTCCCAATTGTGTGGCTTTAACTGCTCGTCGATACGATACGGCAGAAACAATTGAAAATTGCTGTAGAAAAATAATTCCGGAGACTTTGTTTTGGAAAATTTTGCATAACGCACAACTGCTGGTTTTGTTCGCGTTCTTTTAATAATAAACCCAAACTGATTTTGGAGTTCGATGGCATTTTTGGAACTTTCACTCTGTGACATAACCCTGTATTCGGATGCGAATGTTGCTAAACACATATTATTAAAAACTGCGTCATTTGGCCTATTTTTGTAACGGTCAACAAAACCAGTCATCCACATGTTGTCTGTGGTTAGACTATTTGAATCTGCCATCTGTTTTAACACTTGTAATGGCCTACTTATTTTAATTGTATTTTTCCCTGTTGGCACAAATTGGACCAGGCGTGAGCATGTCTTCAGGGGCATGTTTGTCAATCTGTAGACTGCTTCTTGGGCACACACATCTCGGTTGTGTAAATACACACTCCCTAACTTTTTAAATGCATCCTTGGCATCTAGATTGCCCTGCTGTGATGCTTCTTTATGTGCATTACCCAATAATAATCCCATTTCCTTTTCTGCCTTGGAGATGTAGGAAATTATATAGACAACACATGCATAGGCATTGACCACATACTGAATGTCCATATTGGCATTCCAGCATTTTAAGAGTGATTTGTTGTATTGATTAATCCAGACTTCGCCAATTTGTCTTCGCAATACAACGTGTGTCTTTCTACCAACCAATTTGTAAGCAGCTTCGAAGATCGCTTGATTAATCCCCACACTTTCAAATAATTGTTCCAGGCTTTCAAATATTACATTTTCGTCTGAAAGGGCCTTTTTGACGGAGTTCAGAATTTTAACTGCAAACTCCTTCTTCTCCTTTTTTTCGGCCAATGATTCTACTTTTATACACTCGCATGGTGTCAAGTTACATATACATTCTGCTAAGCATTCATCTTCACTGCTGCGACATATAAATGTACTAGCAGTAGCTGGCCTGGGGAAATTAAATCGACAAACAGTGTTTTTTTTCTTACACGTTTTAGAGTGTCTTTTGGAATGCTGTTGCACAGATGTCACAATGTCCTTTAACGGCTCATCTTGTGATGGTAATTCACATGTCACATATGTGTCGATGAATTGAATCACCTCTTCATCTGTATTCTTATCAATTTTGGGTGCATTCTCAATCCAAAACAAGCAATGCACGTGAGGTGAGCCACGCTGCTGGAATTCCACGCGATAGAAATAGTCTACAATCTTGCCAATTGGGTGTGAAGGGGACCTAAGAACTTCGTTCAAAAAACAATTCCATCTATAGTCAAACATCCTCGCCGCTGTCACGGGATTACGACGCAAGAGTTCACATCTGTCTGCCCAATCTAAATCCTCAGCGGTCTGTGTTCTACCTTCCTGTTTTAAAATAGCGTCGAGTAGATTTGCCCACCTAAGATCAGCCGAAGAGAATGAACAAAACCAGGTAGGCACACCAAGTTGACGCACACAAGCTAGGAGGTCATTCTGTGCGCGCTGCCAAAATGCCGGAGTACCTCTAATAGGTGAGAGAAAACGAAAGCCATCATCAAATTGCAACAGTTTTCTTATGGTTTCCTGATTCAACAAATTATCTTCTATCGGTTTGGATGGAAAGCCTGCTTTGCCTTTTCGCAATGCAATAGACACACTGGACAATACCTGTTGCACCTCAGACAAATACTGAGCATAAAAAATGTATTCTATATTTTGTGCAAACCTAACATCAGCATTTAAAACACGCATATTCAAATAGCGTGCTAATGTTATCTTGCGGGGCCTCGAATCATGGTAGGTGTTAATGCCCAGTGGGAACAATACAGGAAAGCATTTTGCTTCGTTGGAAATGTCAGCTAACAGCCTCACAGGACTATTACCCTCTGCTGGAGCGACATGTAATGTACTATCAAAATACTGATCCAACACTTCCTGTCCAATATCAACAGGCATCAGACATGTGTCCTGAAACATGCAATGCTGTTGCCCGTCGTGTAAAAGCTCATCATCAGCATTAGCATCAGACGTTTCGTTAGTTGGCAAATCCATCAAGGTCGAATTGTCTACAAAGTCATCATCCTGTTCCCTCCAAAACTCATTAAGCAGAGCGTCATCAAGTTCCTCAACCTCGGGAACCCGTACAGGAATGCATGAACTTTCTTTTGCAGGACTATTGCCTTCTGCTGGGGCCATGTTCAGTTCTCTATCTGAAAACTGATCCGCAATTTCCGGATCAGTATCCACAGCCATCAAATCCATGTCCTGAAACAAACATGGCTGTTCTTCAGCAGCCTCTGATGATGTTTCCTTGGTGTGGGTTTGTTTATTCTCTTCTTCCTCCCTACGAAACTCGTTATACCATCTTCTATTAAATTTAATATCCCTATAGTGCTTATTCCTTCTTTTTAAATATTTCAATGCACGCTTTATGCGCATTGGGTCAGCAAATTGAAATTTATGATGTCCTTTGTACGTCAACCTACGCTTTAACTTTATTCGTAAGATGGAACCTTCCATCCTTGAGCGGGGGAGCAAATTGGTAGTTTGGGCGATATTGGCTGGAACACACGTCACCGGTCCGTGTACTCCATTTTGCCCACCTTTGGGCAATGCCACCATCTTCATAAATGGTATATGTTTGGCAATTAAATGCTGCTCGATGCTGTTCAAACAAGACAATTCTGGGGGAATGGGGTCTACTGCCAAATTATTTCGAGCACATTCAGGTGGCATCACACCTCTCTTAAGTTTATTATCACAGTTGCTGCAGATCCAAAGCTGCCCTCTCCCAATTTCAATCCAAACACAGGGTACTCCACAGTCATCAGTACATGTGTGTAAAAATCTTTCTCCGATGCATTTATTAGCTAATTTTTGATCCTTATATTTCTCTTTTATACACGGCAAGGCCTGCGATTCAAATAACAGCCTCTCGCAGCAGCTACATACAAAAACTGGTCCATTCTTAACTTTGGCCAAAAACTGCTGCATTACAATTTCAAATACCTCTCTATTTTTTTGCACTCGTTGCCTCTTCAATTTGTTGCTAGCTGCTACTCGCTTCTTATAATCTGGATTACCATGATACGTTTTTGAACTCATGGATTTCACCTTCTTTCTATACAATGTATTTTGCCTATATTTACGTTTGTTAAATGCTATAACTTTCTCTCTATGTAAAACCTTTAGTCTATAGTTCTGTTTGCTTAATGCTTGAACCCTTTCTCTATGCAATACGTTTAGTTTATAGTTCTGTTTGCTTAATGCTTGAACCCTTTCTCTATGCAAATCATCGTCATGATATTTTTTTACACTATATTCTTTTTTTTTCAACGGATTACATTTATATATTCTTTTACTTGAATCCTTTCTCATCTGATTATGCAATGGGTCTTCATGGTATCTAACCTGAGTATGTCCAATTGCTCTGTGTTTGTAATCATCATCCTCACAATACCTTTTTCTACGAGCGACTCTTACTCTCTCTTGATAATCTGCATCACTATACTTTGTCATGGACGCATCCCTAATCCTTTCCTGGTACACTGTGTTACTTTTATAATACCGTTTAATGTTTGAGCTGTATCTCTTTTTTAAATATGTTGAACGCCTACGTCTGAAGCTGGCAACACTCTCTGCATTCTCTTTAACTCCACCCTTCCCAGTACAGATATCAACACTGCTACGCATATACCGTGTCTCTAGCAAACCACCCACTTTACACAATTTAAAGCACGTTTGTTCATCATAAGGTATGATACAAACCACTGGCTCAAAATGATTTTTATCACAATGTTTCAAGTATATTTTTTCTTTTGAAAGCATTGCACAATTACAAGTGTATTTGAGCCATTTCCCCCCCCTGCAGATAAAAATGTCCACTCCAAGAGCATTTGCTGTCCCTTGGATTTCTACATCTGTGGCACAATGTCCTACATACTTCATCTGAGACTTCTCAATGTAGTCTGAAATTAAAGCAGATACCCCAACTAATTTTGTTTGTTCTGCGTGATTCATCATATGCTTTACAACAGTCGTTCTAATCTTTCGATGGCTCCTCTGAGAACCACTGAGAACATGAGCTACCGCTCTGAAGAAACTATTGGCGTCCTCTTTTATTTTTTCGGTCTTACAGACCACACCTAGGGACCCAGTTACTGTAGGTCCCTGTACATCCTGCTTTGTAAAGTCTATATTAAACTTGGTGCAAAGTGTTTTTGCCACTTCATTGCACAAAGGATTAAATTCAAGAGTGATTTTACTTACATCACTCTTTTCCACACAATCTGTGTCCCCAGCAGACGATGTACCATGCGTTTGTTCCGTAGCCCTCCTTTTGTCTCTAGTTGTCCGTCTGACATTGTACAGTCTTGGACAAGAAGGGTCTACTTTGCAATACTCATAACAACTATGTAAATTAGGTTGTTTTACACACACAACAGTCTCATAATGGTTACCATTGCGGTTTTCCAAATAAACCCCCTGATTAGACGACTGCCCGTTCTCGCAACTATATTTTAGCCAGCGTGGATCACAATATGTGAATATATTAACTCCCAACCAATCTGCTGCTGCTTGAATTTCTAATTCTGTTGCCCAACTGCCAACCTCACGCATTTTGGATGTGCTGAGGTATTCTGACATGGAGGAGGTCAAAATACGCTCATAAGGCACAGCATTGCTCTGCATTTGATGAACCACTGCACGCCTAATTATTGTGTGATGCCTTTGTGTACCACACACAGCTTGACTCACTGCTCTGAAGAAACAGTTTCCGTCACCCTCTATTTTGTCATTGAGACATGGAGCCCCTAACAAACCAATTTCAGTAGACGCAACATCTACTTTCTCTGACTGCACATGTAACTTGTCACAAATTGCTTTTGCAAGTTCATTAGTAAGAGGATTAAACTGCAGTCGTCCACTTCTTACTTCTTTGACAAAAGCAACGTCTGAATCAACTGCGGTAACATCACTCTTTTTTAATTTTTTGCAAGCAGAAGATCCCTTACGAATCTTACGCTTTGCACCCATCTGAATGTTGGTGCAGCCAAGTGTGGACTGAATAGCTGAACTACAACCCAAATCAGTCTCTGTCGTTTTGGGAGTCACTCCTGGACCCAAAGACAGATTACTGCTTTCAATTGGGCCTATGTGAGTGACTCGGACACCAGCGATCTCAAACTGTTTTTGACACTTCTTGAGGAACGCTGCAAATGTCAATATGTATTGAAACACGTCTTCAAGGCCTCTGAAATACAAAACAACACTACGCCCCTCGGCATCGCGCATCCCAGACGCACTGCGTGCATGGGAGTCGACCACTGCGTAGTGTCCACCTTGACCAATGATGGCACATGTACCGCCATTCATTGTCAGAAAGCATGTGTCGTACTTAGTACACATCTTTTCCAGTCCGCATTTTAGAGTGGTGTGCACACCCTCATCAATGAGATGCCCCTCAACCACATCCACATTTCCAGACACAAAGTCACTGTATTGAAACAGAAATGTTTGTCCGTCGATAATGGCCTCCTTGGGCAGATCTGGAACCGAAAGTAGTGTGTACCCGCCACTGATACCTTGTTGGTCACGCAGGGAGGTGTACAGATCGTCACCAAGAACAAGAACTTTATCCAGGTTGTCGGTCTGCCATGTGAACACGCTGTCAACTGTGTGTTTTGCCATGCCTACCAAACTTACAGCCATGCACTGAAGTCCTGCATATTTAAACCGTTGGTCACCCTGACTGAATGTTCCCCTGATACACCCCATATCCCTATCACTGTCTGAAATGACTCTAGCCGTCTCCAAATTAACTTCAGCTGCTTTCACAGAAAGGCTTGTAATGCTAAACTTCTGTGCATTCAATGAATTATTGAGATTCCTGATGTAAAGCATCAGGTCATTAGGGCATGTGTTGAACACGGCTACAGATGTGCCAAAACTGGATGCTAACCCAGACGCACCACGTGTGCCACAATCAACGACTACAATACAGTCATTGTGTTTAATAATGGCACTGGCTGCGGAATTTAGGTTCAACAGACACATGCCATCCCTGGATAAGTGTTCAAGCAGCTTCTCCGACAATACCTTATCCCCTTCAGACAAATTAAATTCGCCGTACACTGGCAGACTCATATTGACGGTCCACTTACTTCCAAACACACTGGTCTGCTCAACCAACCTGCACAAGTTCTTTGGCTTTACATTCATTTTATGGGCTTCCCCTAATACAAACGAGTTAAGCTTTGACCCTGCATCACGTATGGCATCGATATCTGTACTGCTCCACGTACACACAGGCGCAATCAAATGTTTGATCGCAGCCGCTATAGAACATGCAACAGAAATGTTATCGTCAGAAACTGATGCATACCTCACAACAGTCCCTGCGACAACAGCCAACTGCACTTTTTCTGAACACATGCAATCATAGCCCTTACCTGTTCTCCATCTGTTGTCATCATCCACCATCATGCTGGGTGATGGTTCGTTGCCGGGCAATGGCTCCACCCCGGGCAATGGCTCCACCCCGGGCAATGGCTCCACCCCTGGCAATGGCTCCACCCCTGGCAATGGCTCCACCCCTGGCAATGGCTCCACCTAGAAGAAAATTAAATATATAAAAAAAACTGCTAAAAAGACTATGTGTCTTAAATTGTTTCACAAACGTTTAACTAAATAATAGAAAGCTATACAATTACGAATACAAAATTATTATTATATATTAAGTTTTGTTTTTCTACTTACTCACACACATATTGAATGGAACTCAAAAGACAGGTTTCTTGTCATTCATTGTGTACACTTCAAACAACGTTGACTGCATGCAGGCTAACAACTGAAACTATTTTAACAATGAGCAAAAGTAACAATGTCAATAAATTAGCATGATTCATTAAAATGTCACTCTGAAAGCACATCCTTCACACAAAGAGCACAGACCTGCTGCTCCACAGCAACTGTCCCTCTACTGGTAGGTGGCCGTAAAATCACCTCCACAACCATGGGAGCTGCCTCCCCCTAAAAAAACAAAACAATTAAGTAAACTTGACAATAAATAACACCACCAATATTTGTGTAACTTCTTAGTTTTAAACAAGTCCTATATTGCCTTTAAAAAAGAAGAAAACAACAACCTGTCGCATTGCCAGGGTCCTCTTGGAGGCAGGAGCCCTCTGCTTCAGTTCCTTCTTTGCTTTCTAATGTAAGGAAAACAAAATGATTAATCCTCCACTAACAACTCCTTATGGACAGTATAAGTTGTCCTCACTGTAATACATTTCAAGTTTGTCAGGAAGGATACATTTTAGAATAGGGCATCAACCAACATACAAAGCAACAAACAAATTACCTTTTGCCGTTTTGGAACCGGTGGTGTGCACTCATCAGGGCCAGGAAGATGGGATGGACTAATTTTGTCCATCTCAACCAACATTGCACTGCTGAACCACACAGGTGTCAGTGGAAGATAACTCTCCTCCAATTCCTGTGAAATAAAAATGAATAAACACTGTTTTAGAAAAAGGAAAAAAATGCACATATAAACTGCAATAGACATACCCCAATGATTTCAAAGCATAATACAAAGTTGAAGTACCTCCTGCTGAACAGTCCCTGCTAGTTGAAGTGCATCAATGGACTGCTCAGGTTCATCTTGTTGGCTCCTCTGTAAAGATAAATAGCATAGCTTGTGTTAATCAAATGGGTACTCTTCCACCATTATCAAGGCAAACTGCTCAGGGAATATCACTCTTATTGAAAGATGTCAACCACACAATTACCTTCCTGCCCCGGCCGATAACGGTCCACTTGGAAGGATCCAGTTGCGGTGATTTGGCAACCTCTCCTTTGACAATCACCCTTGGAGTGACTCTCCTCGCAGGCGGTGATCTTCTGTGAACAACAGGAGATGGCGTCGGCTCGGCTGGAACAAGTTGCATGTATGCTGCGTTCCAGATCAAACCGACCAGGATTGGCATTCCCGCACTGTCGCTCAAGTGCACCTGCAAAAACCAGTAAATAAAAATACATTTACAAATACCACATAACATTCAATATGTTTTTTCAAGAACGGAACTTGGAATTTCAACTACAAAGAACTATACAGAGAAAACGTTTCCATTTGCCATGTCACTCACGCCATCTCTGCTCCACAGGTCAAGTTCTTTCGAAGGGAAGTACTCTACAATTGGTGTGTACTTCACGCCTAAAAAAAACAACAAGATCAATTACTAACATATCCACACAGATATTATAGTTTGCTCTTTTAAACAAATAAATTATGAAAAACAGGAAAATGATAAAAATGATTTACGGTACTTGAACCTAAATATTTGTTAACATACCCATACGTGCCGCAACACGACGAAATTCCTGACGCATCATGTCTTGGTAGTCAGGGTCAACGGTAAGGCGCGGGGGGAAGTCCAAGGCAAAAACCTAATCAAATTTACAGTTGTCAACTACAAGGTACGCTATTTTTCACAATTTGTTGATGTACATTTTTCAGAAATACATAAACATACAACCACATGGATAAGAATACCAAATGTAATATTATAATAACTATAATAAATAAGCTTACGTTAGGCCAGCGACTGCAGGCGGTGGCAAGGAGCTTTGCAAAATCCTCTCCTGCTTCAGTGATGGTCCTGCTGGATGTCAGGTTGTTGCTGGGAGCCATCACACAGACTGCATCTGGTGTCCGAGGCAGCACAGCATTGGCTGCCTCGGTTCGCAGCTGGGTTGCGCATGCCCCCGGTGTGGACATGGCACCAAAGGAAAACCTTCCCTCTGGCATCTTCACAATTCCATCGACGATGGAACGGAGATGTGAAGCTCCAACAAGGAGGACAAACTGTAACAACAGAAGACATTATTTCAAATGAAAATCACTAATGATTACCCAGACTCTGTAAACAAAATCTGAAAACAATACATACTTCCTTGTCTGGAGACTCGGCTGGTACGACCAATTTGTGTTGTCGTCCGGTCAGGGACGAAATTGGCCATTTCTGCACTCTATGGCGGTCACCTGTACCGCCGGCGGCTATTTAAAAACAGAGAAAATGACACCGACATTAAACTTCATGAACCTTTACAATTCTTAAATTATGTCAGTAATAATAACACACCTTCCTACAATAACACCTGTGCAGAGGATTTTAGAAGGGAAAGGGCTCAAATGTATAAAGGGTCACACCGGTGATTGAATTTTAAAATGTATATATTTAAAACAAATCCATGTTTCAAACACTGCTTCATGACAGTTATCTAAAAATGAATGCAAAGAAATGAAATGTATTTCAGTAAATTATCCTCATTATAACTAGCTCGCTTGCCCACAGAGGGGTGTATCTGTGCACGTGCCTGCCTGTAAAAAATGCACATGCAAACACATTTTACAATGATACAACAAAAATGGACACCCTAAACATATACAAAATTGAATGACAAAATCCTCCACTACTTACGTGCGAAACTGGCATTGCCAGGCTGCTGATGTCCCACACGTCTCCCAGCCACGCGTAGCTTTGAAGCCTGGGAACGGCGGGCCGATTTAGCAAGTGGCATCTGAAAGTATGTAGGCATTGTTATAATTAATAAAGACATTAGCAGACCCCTTAAATAGTACAAATAATTACACAATTACTTCTTTCAACTGCAACAAAAGCCTACAAGTCCATTAATAGTTGATGCATCCTGTTCAACAAAAATGTACTTACTGTAACTGCTCACGAGATAAAGCTGGGTGGTGAAGAAGGTTAGAGGAGTAAGTGGTAAAGAAGTTTAGAGGAGTAAGTGGTGAAGATAAATGAGAAGGTGGTGAAGATAAATGAGAAGGTGGTAAAGAAGGTAGATGGGTAGATGGGTAGCTGGTCAAGCCGGTAGGTTGTTTAACTACAACAGAGAAGAAACTAATCAGCATCACAGACATGTAAATATAATTACTTAACACAATGTACAATACAATCGCATATAGCTTAGCATACAATACAGTTATAAACAAAACAATTAGCAATTGTATTAGAAGCTGCTAATCACTTAGATTTACACTAATAAAGAGCCTATCTGTTTTCATTATACGTTATGCTACTGACAGTGTCTTGGACCACAACTCACCGGTAGAGAACTGCTCAAAGCTGTCAATCTGTGGGGAAAACACAGCATTAAACCCTGCAAAGAAAAGACTGGAAAGTTCCACATATTGTCATGGTATATGTACTACAAACACTGTCTTTGACCAACACTCACCAGTAATGAACTGCTCAATAGTCGTCACTCTGTGAAATTAAAATTAAAATTAAACCTTGCAAACACAGTGGTTGTTTAAATAGCCAAGTGTGGACCTTGCCAACACACACATTCCCATATTAATGCACACATGGTTCACATAGTATTTGATTAAACATTTGCTCCACGTTGTAAATGCTTAAATGCTCTTCCATTTATAAAAACAGGATAATACAATTACCATAATTTCATTCTGTAAAAAAAAAAAAAAGGGAATTCTGCATAAAGACTACTTTTACTAGTACATTTAGCTAAGAATTGTGCTAATGACTACTTTTACAAAAGTAGAGGATCTGATTACTTCTTCCAACGTTTAATATAGTAAACCTTCAAATATATGTAATTGTTCATAGTTGAATGACTTAAAAAATTACTTTATTTAAGCTATGGAATCATTTAACCAGCTTTCCTTTGTTCATAAAGGACAAAAATAAAGTAATGCCATGCAGACATGTTATGAATATATGACACATCAAAGGGCCAGGTGCAGAGATCACTGAAACAAAGAATGGGATTATGGCTGTTGTAGTCTTTACCACCATTGCCATATTTGTAGTCCATTTATTCATAGTTACTTCAGTGTTCAATAGTTTTTGGATAAAAAAAACATGTCTGTGTGTCTTCACTGTCATCCATGTTGTCATCATCTAAACAATGATAGCAAATACTAACTATATGAATAAATATAGTATACCTTGAAATATATTTAATTGTTGATGAATTGTGAATGACTTAAAAAACAAACAAATATACAATATTTACATTTGAATGTCAACTGCTTGCTGGGTTAGCAATGTTATGCATTTATGAATATGACATTTAAAAAAATGAGCGACCAATCAGAGCTCTCCTTCTGTTAAATGTTGTTTGCCTTCCAATAGAAATAGTTAATATTTACAGTAAAGAAAATCGATGTGGTTGCTATGCTAACGTTGTGTGTGTGTGTCTCTTTGTCACCCATCTTAAGTCATCACCTCTCCTTTTCATGTCAGCCAACTTAAGTACAAAAAAGGCGGCAATCACTGTAGCGACATTTCAAATTTCCCAGAACTGAGCGGCCAATCAGAGCTCTCCTATCTGGCATAGCAACTGGTTGCTATGCAAAATTATGTAATGAACAGGGGTGGAGACCCAGACCCGGCGTCATGGCTGTTTTAATCAGGGCTGAATACCACATTTTTATTGTTTTATTATTATGTTTATTGTTGTTATTTGTAGGGCTTTGTCCTAATATTTATTTTTGTATTAGTTTAATATCATTTTTTTATTTTGCTATGAAATTCTGAATGAAAGGCTGCGCGCAAGACTGGTTTTTCGCTGGGTTGAGTCGTGTGGGTTCTCTCACAAACTCCTGCTCTGTGCGCAAGCAGACCGCTGCACAGGCTCTCTGCCTCGCTCAATCTCTCTCTCTCTCTCCCTTTCTCTCCATCGCTCAACCTCACTCCACCTCTCCACCCTGTGTGCGCTCAAGTTTGCCTGCGTGCTTGCCCAAGTTAGCACAGCGTTACAAATGTGCCACAAAACCGTGTGCCAAAAACATAACACCGTCAACAGCCTTATGGCAATCTGAAATCTCTCTTTCAACAATTAACCAGCGCTTCCCCTCTCCTCCCCCCGTTGACAAATCGCGAGCAGGTAAATCAAATGCCTGCCGCCGCGTCTGCAGAGACCGCGACATAAATAATGGAATTATGGATCATTAAATTACCATAGTATAATACTGTGTAAATATGAATGTTGTATAAAGACTACTTTAACTTTTGATACTTTAAGTATATTTAGCAAAAAATGTGCTAATGACTATTTCTTTCTAAAGTAAAGGATCAGATTACTTCTTCCAACCTTGAATAAATAAAGTAAACCTTGAAATATATTTAATTGTCCAGAGTTCAATGAATTCAAACATTACTTTATATAAGCTATTGAAGCATGTAACCTGCTTGTTAATAAAATATATAAATGTGCCCTTATTTAACAAAGAAACACGTTAACCAGCTTCACAATGAATTTATAAGAACAACCATTACTCACCTCAAACAGGATGCAAGAGAGACCAGACGATAGTTGAAATAATACTTATAGACTTTCCTAAATATGAGCAACCAATCACAGTTCTCCTTCTTAACATGTTTGTTTTCTCCCCTCCAATCAGAATAGTTCATATTCACATTCAAATGTCAACTGAAATGAGCGACCAATCCGGTGCTGTTTTTGCAGGGGGCTGATTCTGTGAGCTGCAGCTGACCACGCTCCCCTGCAGGAGAGGAGACGTGCTCTGAGATCAGCTGTTGGGCTGTAGCAGGGAGACAAATTGATATCCGTCCAACGTGTTTTATTCTTATAGAAGTAAGAAGAGAAGTAATGGGGCAGAAACCCTCCTTTTCACGAAAAAGAGTCACAGCGGATAATTAACAGAATGGCAACCATGCAAGGGAAGTCTTCTTCGCTGCTTTTGTGGCAGACTACAGCGCCACTTACAGGCCTGGCATATGTACTACAGCATTTCAACACTTTCAACGTCACAAAGACGTGCTCTGTTTATGAGCCACGGCCACGTGCATTGCCAAACATCTCATTCGCACATCTGTGTTTCTGCCTGCTCTTGCTAGGATGTCTAAGCCAGTTAAACCACGGACATGTTTATGAACTTCTCTCAAGTCCAACACGGATATGCCTCCAAACTAATGCTACACCCGGGATCAATACCAACCATCCGGGACCAGGCCAGTGAGGACACATCCAACTCTGAAGCTGTAAGTTTTTATTTAGCGGTGTTTTTCCTGATAAAGCTATCTCTTGCTTGTAGTATGTAGCATGTAGCTTCGCCGTATCAATGTTGCCTCAAACCCAAATAGTAATCGGTTAGGTGTTTATATGTTCTTGTAACATTTTATTTTGTACGCTCCGCAGTCTTTGCTTTGTCTTTTATTTTAATTATCAGGCATTTGCGAACATGTTCAGACTGCCGTAATGGCGATCTGTGTGAAGGCTGTAAAGCCACACCCTAGCCGACAACACAAGTATTTATTCTCCTATTTATTAGTATTTTGTGTCCTCTCAAATCATATTGAGTAAGTTATAATAACAAACGTAATCTTCTGTAGGCAAGTGCCGTTTTTTCCAGCGTTATGTGTAAAAGCTTTTGTGATTGTAGTCTGTAAGAACGATCAGATATCATCGATCTGTAAGCTAAGATACGCTAAGCTAATGAGACATGCCGTTTTTTGCAGCGTTATATGGAAAAGCTTTTGTGTGTTTACTTTGCGCACATGAATATAAATGGGGGTGTGTTAGGATACAACACTGTGTATGTATGCGAGGGGACACACACACACCACGAGAAAACTGAGCTAAAGCCCTGGTCTGTTGTTGTTGACGAGCCCTTACCTCTAGCAACAGGCTAATTAGCAGCTAGCACTCATTACAGTCAGTCTGCTGAGCTGTGTTCCACACGTGACGTGATTGACGTGATTCAAGATGGCGCCTGTGTCGGCCCGCCGCTCGCTCAGCTGTCTACCTATAGCTTTAAATGACTGTCTTTTTTACAATTGCACTGCAGTAAAATGTTTTTATTACATGTACAGCACTTTGGCTCGACCAAACATCGTTTTTAAATGTGCTCTATAAATAAAATTTGATTTGATTTGATTTGAGCTCAGCCCCTCTCCAACACATCATCTGTATTGAGTCAGAAACACAGCATGCACGTTATGGTTCAAAACTAACTCAGATTGGAAAAGGCTAAGCAAAGCGCTTTGCTAAATAGAGTTTTAAGCCCCATCTTTTGGGATTTCAGACTATATTTATCCAAATAGTATTTTCTCATCCTGAATACTAAGTTGAGATGATTTTGTTCTAACTATGTTTTCTTCTTTACAGGCCAGCACCTCACATGCTACCAGCAGATTACCTGTGATGATAGATTCTGCATGTCAGACTGACCCACCCAAGTACCGTACTGTTCGTACACGAGGACTCTTGGTTCACATCGAAGTACAGGTTAGAAGCACGTTTTTCAAATGTTCTTTGGATACAGCTTGACATTCTGATGTTGTAGCCTTTAATTTGTGTGCAAAAATTCTAATTGTTGTAAAAATATTTTTGTTTTATCTTTTGTTTTTAATGTCAAATACAATTATGTTACAGCCAGGGCTGTGCGATTATGGCAAAAATCATAATCACGATTATTTTGACGATTATTCATTGACCATTTATTGAACTTTAAAACAAATAATATTTTACCAATAAACAAGATCAACAAATATGTTGGAGCGCACTTCCAAAACCATACTAAACATATATTATTAATATGATAAATAAAAATAAATTAGACCAAAATAAATGAAATCAAATATGATGCTGTCACAACCTACTGAAAACTCCTTAACATATAGCCAACATTTTGGTAAAACATATTCAACATATTCCACTCAGTTAAACGTTGAAGGCTGGCCAACCGTCATGGTCCGGAAGTAACAGGAAATACATGTTGAACAATTTAAGACCAAATAAAAAAAATGTTGGCCACCATGGCAAATGCTGGTAGGGCTGCTCATGTCATCTCTTAAAGATTTTTTGCAAGAAACACCAGGCTGTTTACATGGTCTGGTTTCAGAGATGAGCGCAGGCAGGTGACAATATTGCCACCTGTACTGAAGACCCTCAGCAGCACCCCGACACATGGGGTGACGCCGGCCAATCACAAAGCTTTGATGCGTTCAAGTGCATTATTCTGGCACAGGAAGATTATGTTACAGGACATTAACGATAAAACAGAATATTGTTGTTCTATTTTTAGACACATCTCGCGATCGACTGGTTGGGCACCCCTGGGCTAGACCATAGGTCCGTTGTGGTGGCAAAGTAGTCAGCTGAAGCCACATCTCTCTCAACTTCCACACGGCATTTGTCATATAGCGGAGGCAGCGCAGACCTGCTGAAATAATACCGAGACGGCATCGCGTAACGCTGGTCCAACGTGTTGACAAGTTGCTTAAAGCCCTAGTTGCTAACAGTGCTAACTGGGCACATATCTTTAGCGATGTGAAATGTAATGGCACCTGTAATATCTCTGTGTCTATGCGAGCTCGTCGCGTAGGCCGTTGCTCTGTACAATGCGTCCTGAATCGATGATGTGGTGGATGAAGTCGAGCGGGCATCTGCTTTTTGTTGTATTATTGCCCGGTCGTATTGCACGTTGTGGTTGTATTTCAGATGATTAAAGAGATTGGTTGTGTTAGCGTGTGGTGCCAACACAACCTGGTAACAAATCCTGCACTGTACTTTGTTTTGCTCCACGTCGGACTCCTGAAAGCCAAAGTACTTCCAAATAGTGGAAATAGTTTTACCCTTCTTTTTAACGAGTTGCTGCTCTTGTTCTGACATCTTCGCTCGCGCTGAACACTCACAACACATGTCACTCCCACGTGGCCGAGTGGGCTTTTAGGGAGGGGCGAAAGCGCACCCAGCAAAATAATCGTATTTTGTCAATTATGCAGTTTTCATAATCGTCGCAAGCCATAATCGTAATCGCGATTTAAAATACCATTAATTGCACAGCCCTAGTTACAGCTGTCCAGGCTAAAATTCCCTGCAGAAGCGTTGGTGTCGAAACACTTCCGTTGCCATGCCGTCATCCTGCGCTTTGCTCCAAAGAATGTTGTGTTTCCATTTCTTGGAATGTTGTGCAGGTAAAATAAACCATAGTTACTAATTAGTGACAATTTGTACATCCTTTGCTATTATTTACATTTTTTTTTTCTCATCCACTAGAAACCCTCGGTATATAAACTGCAGTTCCCAAAGGCCAGGAAGGGAGAATGCAGAGCAAAACCAGTAAAGACTGACCCCACATTCTGTAAGTGTTTAAAATATTTATTATACAACTATTTACAAATATAAAATAAAAAAATTATAAAGAACTTTCAGTTTTTTACATGCATATACTAATCTAAACCACATTTTTTTTTGTTGTGCTTTTTTTAACATTGCACAGGCTACGTGGCCAACTTGATGGACCTCATCTTCGACCAAGTCTTTGTGGACCCTGCACCATTATGAGCGACCTGACAGGGAGGAGGTCATCGCCGGGTATGCTACACGGTTCAATTTGGCTGCTGTCTGAACCCAACATACACATTTCACGGATCAGGAAGCTCCTTGTAAATCCTGAGGACAACGCAGGCCGGAATCACCACTCTGATCCTGCGTCCCCAGCACCAGCTCACAAAGCTTCTGCAGGCTAGATACCTGTGACGCCTGAAATCATAAAAAAATATTTAGTGTCATTTATACAAAATATAAGTAAATTTAGTTTTTTTTTATGGGTTCAAATAACCGTTGATTTTGACAATAAAGTTCCGAGTTGATATCAAGTGTGTTGTGATTATTCATGTTTGGATGGGTAAAGAATATTCTGATTTCAAAAGCATAAGGTTGTGTGTGGACTTGTTTTGTCGTACACATGGGTGTGTTATGCCATTGCTGTGTAGTATATAATATAATAGTACATGTGCAATGACAGGAGGAAAGATTGCATAAAGCCATATACACCAGTATTTATTTCCATGAAGAATATTAGCATTCGTTTTACAATTTCAGTCAAAACAAACAAACCACTCACTGCTCTATTTGCCTCAACTGTAGTCCAACTGTGTTCAGCTCTGTAAATATTCAATGCATTCTGCAGGGACAACACATTTAGGCACACAGGCTCCAATCCAGGATGATCCACCGTACAGGTTAGAGTCCTCATGTTCCTGCATCCGTCTTGACACCTAGTGTGATAAACATATATTGAATGACATGTGAAAAATGTATTTTCTAAACAGACAACTTAGTGAAGCTAATGTTACGTGTGGTATCTCCATGCAGCACACATGCTCCGGTTCAGAAGGCATCGTGGCGCAAGTTGCACATGTACCCCTTTAGAAAGAAGTCAATAACTGAGCTTTTAAAACACATGAAACACACATTGCTGACAACTGAGGTGTTGGAGTTATACTTTTTATCACCCTAAGTTATTGAACTTTCCAACGGTTGTTGCATGATGTTGGAAGAAAAGGACTGTAAACATGGTCATACACTATATCATTTAAATATAGCATGATAGGTGTCCTTTAAGTAAGATTGCTTGTTGCAAATGTGATAATATTCAGATTGCTCTGAAGATGGGCAGTGATATTCTATTTTGTTTCATGTTCACACAGTAGGTGATCTTCTGCCGGACCTCTTTTCCTGCATACAGCAGTTTAAACTGTATGTATTTTATCCTGTAATATGACTTGATAGCTTTAAACTCTGCACACTGAGCTCTGATTGGTCAGCAGGCAGTGCTTTCACTGAGTTGATCTCTTATCTGGAACATAATCTACTCTGGAGCCCCCGCCCAATTTAACCCCTGGCTACATACTAATGCTAACCTGAAGTTGATGGCGAAAACCGGAAGTCGAGTGTGAACATCCGGTTTTCAGAATAAAGCAGCTTTAAATTTGAACAGTGTATTAATTAACTCCATTTAACATGCTCCACGGCCCCAAACTTCACATGTGTGCTAACGGTACAGCCCTCGAGACATGTGTGTCAATTTTGAGATTTCTTCAAATGTCGTTGCTATGGTAACAAAATGGTCGCCGTGACACATGGTTTTCTCATAATTCCAGTTCACATGCTCCAAACGGCACAAAACTTCACAGGTTTGATAACGATTGAATTAAGACAACACCGTGTTTCATGGTGACAGATCACCCGCCAAAAAATACGATGTTGTTGTAAGTCAATGGAAAATCCTCCAAACTGCACCAGACTTCAGACTATCATTAATGGTCCGGCCCTCAACAGCTCTATGCCAATTATGGGATGTCATCATATGTCGTTGCCAAGGTAACGCTTCCCTCGCCAAAAAACCTGGTGTTGTAGTAATTCAATGGGAAATCATCCAAACGGCACCAGACTTCAGATGATGGCTAATGGTCCGGCCCTCAACAGCTCTACGTGAAATCTGAGAGCTCAACATATGCCGTTTCCATGGTAACGCATCCTTCGCCAAAAAATACGATGTTGTTGTAAGTCAATGGAAAATGGTGCAAACCGCACCAGACTTCATATGATGGCTCCTAGTCCGGCCCTCAACAGCTCTATGCCAATTATGGGATGTCATCATATGCCGTTGCCATGGACGACAGATCACCTCGCCTATCAAACACAATGTTTAGTGATACTGCTGTAACTCCCATGTACATTATCCGATCGGCCTGAATCTTCTCACGTTTGCCAACGGCCGACTCCTCGAGACACCTAGACACACACGTCGACGTGCGGACAACAGCCTGCGGAACGTCGAAGACCCGCTCAACGCTGCTTGCAGCTTTAATTAGGGTCTGAGACCATAGGTCGGCGAAGACCCTATTGAAATCGTTCGCGCAGCGAACGATAAACCTGCAAAAAACACCTAAAAACAGGGAAAACGACCGGCAAAAGCACAGAAAAGGTTCGCAAATCATGACGGCTGATAGGCCGCGTGAGCCCAGTCACGTGGGCGAAGCCCACGTGACTGCAACTCGCATAATTGATATCGTTACGATCAATTTAGTCGCTCGCGAAGCGAGCGATAACCATGCAAAACCCACTAAAAACAGGGAAAAAGAGGGGCAAAAGCCCATTAAAAGTGGCCTACATCATGCCAGCACGTAGGCCGGACGTGTACAGTGAGGTGGGCTAGGCCCACCTCCATGTTAAATCGAACATGATTGATATCGGACCGATTATTTGTTATTATTCTGATTATTATTTTAATTCTTAAAACGGACTTTTGAGCCCCCGCAACATATGTCAAAACTCACCAAATTTTGCACTCGCGTCAGAAGTGGTGAAAATTGCGATGTGTAATTGGTTCCGGAAATTGTCGTAAAAAATTGCGTAGGCCACGCCCACTTCCATTTTTAACGTTAACTCCCCCTATTTTAACTTTCACGTAAACGAACGAAACTCGCTACGCATATCTAGGGTGCGGAGACGAACCAAAAAGCCTCTTGGAGGGGTATAAAATAACGTACAGCAAGTCGGCCATTTTGAATTTTGTGTCGGAAAAACGCGATTTATCGCGTTTTTCGTCCTCCGCGCAAAATCTATCTCCTCCTAGGGACTTTATTCGTACGGCTCGAAATTCGTCGGGTAGCTTCTCGAGACATGGGCAATCTAAAGTTATCACGGAAGTTTTTTTCTTTCGCACGGCGAAGCCGTTATTTGGCGCCAAAGTTCGCGTTCGCTCGATGCTAGGCGGTCCCTCGCCATGGAACACGATGATGTCATAGCGCAAACTGACATTCTCAGAACGCCACCAAACTTCACATGATGGTTAACACTACAGCCCTGAACAGCTCTAGGTCAAATCTGATGTTACTTAATTTGGCGTTACCATGGCGACGGATCCTTCGCCATAAACAACGATGTCGCTATAAATCCAATGCACACGGTCCCATCGTCCCCCAATCTTCACTTTTATATCACTGGTCCATGCCTCAACAGCTCAACGTGAAATCTGAGATCTCACCGTATGCCGTTTCCATGGCAACGCATCCTTCGCCAAAAAATACGATGTTGTTGTAAGTCAATGGAAAATGGTCCAAACTGCACCAGACTTCAGACTATGGCTCCTAGTCCGGCCCTCAACAGCTCTATGTCAATTATGGGATGTCATCATATGTCCGTTGCCATGGAAACGCATCCTTCGCCAAAAAATACAATGTGTTGTAATTCAATGGAAAATCCTCCAAACCGCACCAGACTTCAGACTATCATTAATGGTCGGGCCCTCAACAGCTCTATGCCAATTATGGGATGTCATCATATGCCGTTGCCATGGCAACGCGTCCCTCGCCAAAACACCTGGTGTTGTAGTAATTCAATGGAAAATCGTCCAAACGGCACCAGACTTCATATGATGGCTAATGGTCCGGCCCTCAACAGCTCTATGTCAATTATGGGATGTCATCATATGCCGTTGCCATGGCAACGCGTCCCTCGCCAAAAAACCTGGTGTTGTAGTAATTCAATGGAAAATCGTCCAAACAGCACCAGACTTCATATGATGGCTAATGGTCCAGCACTCAACAGCTCTACGTGAAATCTGAGAGCTCAACATATGCCGTTTCCATGGCAACGCGTCCCTCGCCAAATAATACCATGTTGTTGTAATTCAATGGAAAATCCTCCAAACCGCACCAGACTTCAGACTATCATTAATGGTCCGGCCCTCAACAGCTCTACACCAATTATGGTATGTCATGAAATGCCGTTTCCATGGCAACGCGTCCCTCGCTATAAAACACAATGTTGTCCTAAGTCAATGGGAAATCTTCCAAACGCCACCAGACTTCATATGATGGCTCCTAGTCCGGCCCTCAACAGCTCTATGTCAATTATGGGATGTCATCATATGCCGTTGCCATGGCGACAGATCACCCGCCATCAAACACAATGTTTGTGTTACTGCTGTAACTCAAAGACATTATCCGATCGGCCTGAATCTTCCCACGTTTGCCAACGGCCGACTCCTCGAGACACCTAGACACACACGTCGACGTGCGGACAACAGCCCGCGGAACGTCGAAGACCCGCTCAACGCTGCTTGCAGCTTTAATTATTATTCTGATTCTTATTTGAACTCTTGAAACGGACTTTTGAGCCCCGCAACATATGTCAAAACTCACCAAATTTTGCATTCGCGTCAATCCGTGACAAAATTGCAATGTTTAATTGGTTCCGGAAATTTGCGTAAAAAATTGCGTAGGCCACGCCCACTTCCATTTTTAACGTTAACTCCCCCTATTTTAACTTTCACGTAAACGAACGAAACTCGCTACGCATATCTAGGGTGCGGAGACGAACCAAAAAGCCTCTTGGAGGGGTATAAAATAACGTACAGCAAGTCGGCCATTTTGAATTTTGTGTCGGAAAAACGCGATTTATCGCGTTTTTCGTCCTCCGCGCAAAATCTATCTCCTCCTAGGGACTTTATTCGTACGGCTCGAAATTCGTCGGTTAGCTTCTCGAGACATGGGCAATCTAAAGTTATCACGGAAGTTTTTTTCTTTCGCACGGCGTAGCCGTTATTTGGCGCCAAAGTTCGCGTTCGCTCGATGCTAGGCGGTCCCTCGCCATGGAACACGATGATGTCATAGCGCCAACTGACATTCTCAGAACGCCACCAAACTTCACATGATGGTTAACACTACAGCCCTGAACAGCTCTAGGTCAAATCTGATGTTACTTAATTTGGCGTTACCATGGCGACGGATCCTTCGCCATAAACAACGATGTCGCTATAAATCCAATGCACACGGTCTCATCGTCCCCCAATCTTCACTTTTATATCACTGGTCCATGCCTCAACAGCTCAACGTGAAATCTGAGATCTCACCGTATGCCGTTTCCATGGCAACGCATCCTTCGCCAAAAAATACGATGTTGTTGTAAGTCAATGGAAAATGGTGCAAACAGCACCAGACTTCACATGATGGCTCCTAGTCCGGCCCTCAACAGCTCTATGTCAATTATGGGATGTCATCATATGTCGTTGCCATGGAAACGCATCCTTCGCCAAAAAATACAATGTGTTGTAGTTCAATGGAAAATGGTCCAAACTGCACCAGACTTCAGACTATCATTAATGGTCCGGCCCTCAACAGCTCTATGCCAATTATGGGATGTCATCATATGCCGTTGCCATGGCAACGCGTCCCTCGCCAAAAAACCTGGTGTTGTAGTAATTCAATGGAAAATCGTCCAAACGGCACCAGACTTCATATGATGGCTAATGGTCCAGCCCTCAACAGCTCTACGTGAAATCTGAGATCTCACCGTATGCCGTTTCCATGGCAACGCATCCTTCGCCAAAAAATACGATGTTGTTGTAAGTCAATGGAAAATGGTGCAAACAGCACCAGACTTCATATGATGGCTCCTAGTCCGGCCCTCAACAGCTCTATGTCAATTATGGGATGTCATCATATGCCGTTGCCATGGCAACGCGTCCCTCGCCAAAAAACCTGGTGTTGTAGTAATTCAATGGAAAATCGTCCAAACGGCACCAGACTTCATATGATGGCTAATGGTCCAGCCCTCAACAGCTCTATGTGAAATCTGAGAGCTCAACATATGCCGTTTCCATGGCAACGCGTCCCTCGCCAAAAAACCTGGTGTTGTTGTAATTCAATGGGAAATCATCCAAACGGTACCAGACTTCAGATGATGGCTAATGGTCCGGCCCTCAACAGCTCTATGCCAATTATGGGATGTCATCATATGCCGTTGCCATGGAAACGCATCCCTCGCTATCAAACACAATGTTTATGATACAGCTGTAACTCCCATGTAACTTGTCCGATCGGCCTGAATCTTCCCACGTTTGCCAACGGCCGACTCCTCGAGACACCTAGACACACACGTCGACGTGCGGACAACAGCCTGCGGAACGTCGAAGACCCGCTCAACGCTGCTTGCAGCTTTAATTAGGGTCTGAGACCATAGGTCGGCGAAGACCCTATTGAAATCGTTCGCGCAGCGAACGATAAACCTGCAAAAAAACACCTAAAAACAGGGAAAACGACCGGCAAAAGCACAGAAAAGGTTCGCAAATCATGACGGCTGATAGGCCGCGTGAGCCCAGTCACGTGGGCGAAGCCCACGTGACTGCAACTCGCATAATTGATATCGTTACGATCAATTTAGTCGCTCGCGAAGCGAGCGATAACCATGCAAAACCCACTAAAAACAGGGAAAAAGAGGGGCAAAAGCCCATTAAAAGTGGCCTACATCATGCCAGTATGTAGGCCGGACGTGTACAGTGAGGTGGGCGTAGCCCACCTCAATGTTAAATCGAACATGATTGATATCGGACCGATTATTATTATGATTATTATTTTAATTTTTCAAACGCACTTTTGACCCCCGCAACATATGTCAAAACTCACCAAATTTTGCACTCGCGTCAAAAGTGTGGCAACTTAGAATGTGTAATTGGTTCCGGAAATTGTCGTAAAAAATTGCGTAGGCCACGCCCACTTCCATTTTTAACGTTAACTCCCCCTATTTTAACTTTCACGTAAACTAACGAAACTCGCTACGCATATCTAGGGTGCGGAGACGAACCAAAAAGCCTCTTGGAGGGGTATAAAATAACGTACAGCAAGTCGGCCATTTTGAATTTTGTGTCGGAAAAACGCGATTTATCGCGTTTTTCGTCCTCCGCGCAAAATCTATCTCCTCCTAGGGACTTTATTCGTACGGCTCGAAATTCGTCGGTTAGCTTCTCGAGACATGGGCAATCTAAAGTTATCACGGAAGTTTTTTTCTTTCGCACGGCGTAGCCGTTATTTGGCGCCAAAGTTCGCGTTCGCTCGATGCTAGGCGGTCCCTCGCCATGGAACACGATGATGTCATAGCGCCAACTGACATTCTCAGAACGCCACCAAACTTCACATGATGGTTAACACTACAGCCCTGAACAGCTCTCGGTCAAATCTGATGTTACTTTATTTGGCGTTACCATGGCGACGGATCCTTCGCCATAAACAACGATGTCGCTATAAATCCAATGCACACGGTCCCATCGTCCCCCAATCTTCACTTTTATATCACTGGTCCATGCCTCAACAGCTCAACGTGAAATCTGAGATCTCACCGTATGCCGTTTCCATGGCAACGCATCCTTCGCCAAAAAATACGATGTTGTCGTAAATCAATGGAAAATGGTCCAAACTGCACCAGACTTCACATGACAGTTAATGGTCCGGCCCTCAACAGCTCTACGCCAATTATGGGATGTCATCATATCCCGTTGCCATGGAAACGCATCCTTCGCCAAAAAATACAATGTGTTGTAATTCAATGGAAAATCTTCCAAACCGCACCAGACTTCATATGATGGCTAATGGTCCGGCCCTCAACAGCTCTACGTGAAATCTGAGAGCTCAACATATGCCGTTGCCATGGAAACGCATCCTTCGCCAAAAAATACAATGTGTTGTAATTCAATGGAAAATCCTCCAAACCGCACCAGACTTCATATGATGGCTCCTAGTCCGGCCCTCAACAGCTCTACGTGAAATCTGAGAGCTCAACATATGCCGTTTCCATGGCAACGCGTCCCTCGCCAAAAAACCTGGTGTTGTAGTAATTCGATGGAAAATCGTCCAAACGGCACCAGACTTCATATGATGGCTAATGGTCGGGCCCTCAACAGCTCTATGCCAATTATGGGATGTCATCATATCCCGTTGCCATGGCAACGCGTCCATCGCCAAAACACCTGGTGTTGTAGTAATTCAATGGAAAATCGTCCAAACGGCACCAGACTTCATATGATGGCTAATGGTCCGGCCCTCAACAGCTCTATGTCAATTATGGGATGTCATCATATGTCGTTGCCATGGCAACGCATCCTTCGCCAAAAAATACGATGTTGTTGTAAGTCAATGGAAAATCGTCCAAACGGCACCAGACTTCATATGATGGCTCCTAGTCCGGCCCTCAACAGCTCTACGTGAAATCTGAGAGCTCAACATATGCCGTTTCCATGGCAACGCGTCCCTCGCCAAAAAAACCTGGTGTTGTAGTAATTCGATGGAAAATCGTCCAAACGGCACCAGACTTCATATGATGGCTAATGGTCCGGCCCTCAACAGCTCTATGCTAATTATGGGATGTCATCATATCCCGTTGCCATGGCGACAGATCACCCGCCATCAAACACAATGTTTGTGTTACTGCTGTAACTCAAAGACATTATCCAATCGGCCTGAATCTTCCCACGTTTGCCAACGGCCGACTCCTCGAGACACCTAGACACACACGTCGACGTGCGGACAACAGCCTGCGGAACGTCGAAGACCCGCTCAACGCTGCTTGCAGCTTTAATTAGGGTCTGAGACCATAGGTCGGCGAAGACCCTATTGAAATCGTTCGCGCAGCGAACGACAAACCTTTTGACCCCCGCAACATATGTCAAAACTCACCAAATTTTGCACTCACGTCAGAAGTGTGGCAAATTGCGATGTGTAATTGGTTCCGGAACTTTGCGTCAAAAATTGCGTAGGCCACGCCCACTTCCATTTTTAACGTTAACTCCCCCTATTTTAACTTTCACGTAAACGAACGAAACTCGCTACGCATATCTAGGGTGCGGAGACGAACCAAAAAGCCTCTTGGAGGGGTATAAAATAACGTACAGCAAGTCGGCCATTTTGAATTTTGTGTCGGAAAAACGCGATTTATCGCGTTTTTCGTCCTCCGCGCAAAATCTATCTCCTCCTAGGGACTTTATTCGTACGGCTCGAAATTCGTCGGGTAGCTTCTCGAGACATGGGCAATCTAAAGTTATCACGGAAGTTTTTTTCTTTCGCACGGCGTAGCCGTTATTTGGCGCCAAAGTTCGCCTTCGCTCGATGCTAGGCGGTCCCTCGCCATGGAACACGATGATGTCATAGCGCCAACTGACATTCTCAGAACGCCACCAAACTTCACGTGATGGTTAACACTACAGCCCTGAACAGCTCTAGGTCAAATCTGATGTTACTTAATTTGGCGTTACCATGGCGACGGATCCTTCGCCATAAACAACGATGTCGCTATAAATCCAATGCACACGGTCCCATCGTCCCCCAATCTTCACTTTTATATCACTGGTCCATGCCTCAACAGCTCAACGTGAAATCTGAGATCTCACCGTATGCCGTTTCCATGGCAACGCATCCTTCGCCAAAAAATACGATGTTGTCGTCAATGTCAATGGAAAATGGTCCAAACTGCACCAGACTTCAGACTATCATTAATGGTCCGGCCCTCAACAGCTCTATGTCAATTATGGGATGTCATCGTATGCCGTTGCCATGGTAACGCTTCCCTCGCCAAAAAACCTAGTGTTGTAGTAATTCAATGGAAAATCGTCCAAACAGCACCAGACTTCAGACTATCATTAATGGTCGGGTCCTCAACAGCTCTATGCCAATTATAGGATGTCATCATATGCCGTTGCCATGGCAACGCGTCCATCGCCAAAAAATACGATGTTGTCGTAAGTCAATGGAAAATCGTCCAAACTGCACCAGACTTCAGACTATCATTAATGGTCGGGCCCTCAACAGCTCTATGCCAATTATAGGATGTCATCATATGCCGTTGCCATGGCAACGCGTCCATCGCCAAAAAACCTGGTGTTGTAGTAATTCGATGGAAGATCGTCCAAACGGCACCAGACTTCATATGATGGCTAATGGTCCAGCCCTCAACAGCTCTACGTGAAATCTGAGACCTCAACATATGCCGTTGCCATGGTAACGCTTACCTCGCCAAAAAACCTGGTGTTGTAGTAATTCAATGGAAAATCGTCCAAACACCACCAGACTTCAGTCTATCATTAATGGTCCGGCCCTCAACAGCTCTATGCCAATTATGGGATGTCATCATATGCCGTTGCCATGGCAACATGGTTTTCTCATAATTCCAGTTCACATGCTCCAAATGGCACAAACTTCACAGGTTTCATAACAATGCAGCCCTCAACACAACTAAGCATATTATGGGGTGTCATCAAATGCCGTTGCCATGGCGACAGATCACCCACCATCAAACACAATGTTTGTGTTACTGCTATAACTCAAACACATTCTCCGATCGGCCTGAAACTTCCCACGTTTGCCAACGGCCGAGTCCTCGACACACCTAGACACGTCAACGTGCGGACAACAGCGTCGAAGACCCGCTCAACGCTGCTTGCAGCTTTAATTAGGGTCTGAGACCATAGGTCGGCGAAGACCCTATTGAAATCGTTCGCGCAGCGAACGATAAACCTGCAAAAAACACCTAAAAACAGGGAAAACGACCGGCAAAAGCACAGAAAAGGTTCGCAAATCATGACGGCTGATAGGCCGCGTGAGCCCAGTCACGTGGGCGAAGCCCACGTGACTGCAACTCGCATAATTGATATCGTTACGATCAACTTAGTCGCTCGCGAAGCGAGCGATAACCATGCAAAACCCACTAAAAACAGGGAAAAAGAGGGGCAAAAGCCCATTAAAAGTGGCCTACATCATGCCAGCACGTAGGCCGGACGTGTACAGTGAGGTGGGCGCACCCACCTCAATGTTAAATCGAACATGATTGATATCGGACCGATTATTCATTATTATTATTCTGATTATTATTTTAATTCTTAAAACGCACTTTTGAGCCCCGCAACATATGTCAAAACTCACCAAATTTTGCACTCGCGTCAATCCGTGACAAAATTGCAATGTGTAATTGGTTCCGGAAATTGTCGTAAAAATTGCGTAGGCCACGCCCACTTCCATTTTTAACGTTAACTCCCCCTATTTTAACTTTCACGTAAACGAACGAAACTCGCTACACACATCTAGGGTGCGGAGACGAACCAAAAAGCCTCTTGGAGGGGTATAAAATAACGTACAGCAAGTCGGCCATTTTGAATTTTGTGTCGGAAAAACGCGATTTATCGCGTTTTTCGTCCTCCGCGCAAAATCTATCTCCTCCTAGGGACTTTATCCGTACGGCTCGAAATTCCTCGGGTAGCTTCTCGAGACAAGGGCAATCTAAAGTTATCACGGAAGTTTTTTTCTTTCGCACGGCGTAGCCGTTATTTGGCGCCAAAGTTCGCGTTCGCTCGATGCTAGGCGGTCCCTCGCCATGGAACACGATGATGTCATAGCGCCAACTGACATTCTCAGAACGCCACCAAACTTCACATGATGGTTAACACTACAGCCCTGAACAGCTCTAGGTCAAATCTGATGTTACTTAATTTGGCGTTACCATGGCGACGGATCCTTCGCCATAAACAACGATGTCGCTATAAATCCAATGCACACGGTCCCATCGTCCCCCAATCTTCACTTTTATATCACTGGTCCATGCCTCAACAGCTCAACGTGAAATCTGAGATCTCACCGTATGCCGTTTCCATGGCAACGCATCCTTCGCCAAAAAATACGATGTTGTTGTAAGTCAATGGAAAATCGTCCAAACGGCACCAGACTTCATATGATGGCTAATGGTCCGGCCCTCAACAGCTCTACGCCAATTATGGGATGTCATCATATCCCGTTGCCATGGAAACGCATCCTTCGCCAAAAAATACAATGTGTTGTAATTCAATGGAAAATCCTCCAAACCGCACCAGACTTCAGACTATCATTAATGGTCGGGCCCTCAACAGCTCTATGCCAATTATGGGATGTCATCATATGCCGTTGCCATGGCAACGCATCCTTCGCCAAAAAATACAATGTGTTGTAATTCAATGGAAAATCCTCCAAACGGCACCAGACTTCAGATGATGGCTAATGGTCCGGCCCTCAACAGCTCTATGTCAATTAGGGGATGTCATCATATGCCGTTGCCATGGCGACAGATCACCCGCCATCAAACACAATGTTTGTGTTACTGCTGTAACTCAAAGACATTATCCAATCGGCCTGAATCTTCCCACGTTTGCCAACGGCCGACTCCTCGAGACACCTAGACACACACGTCGACGTGCGGACAACAGCCCGCGGAACGTCGAAGACCCGCTCAACGCTGCTTGCAGCTTTAATTATTATTATTATTATTATTATTAAAACCTTTTACGACTTCCTGGAGCATCATGGTCTACAACATGATTGGGAGAATGAAGACACTTGAATATTATTTGGGCTGTGTTTTTATTTTATTTTATTCTTTCTTTATTTTTCTGTCTTGTTTGTTTTGCTGATAGTATGTAAAGTATGTCTTGTTTATTAAGTGTAATTTCTATGCATAAAAACTAATAAAGAGATGTTAGGAAAAAAAAGAGTGTTGTTGCAGAGAAACCTGTGGAAGCAACAACATCTGAACCACAAAAGAAGAAGTTAGCCCTATTGGCTGCTTCATCAGAGTCTGATTCTGAACAAGAGGAAGACTCAGTTGAGAACAGTGTGCGTCGATACCGAGCGCAGTGCGGCATCAGTACAGAGGCCTGTTCGTTAGAGCGGGGGTTCCAACATACAGACTGGCCTCCATTGCACATAAGTACTTGCCCACCTGCAACATCCCAACCCTGTGAAAGGTTGTTTTCTCTTGCTGGGCATATTGTACAGAAGAAGAGTTTCTTCATCATCTGAAAATATATATGACATTGTGTGTCTTAGCAACTGGCTTGTTGCGGGGGGTAAGAAAATGTAAAGTTGCTGGAATGGATAATTGCAGTTCATTTTGTCATTGTGTAACTACTCAGCCTGCATCTCTGAAATAGTTTTTCTTCTTTTTTGTACTGAAAGTCTCCAAAAGAAATCCAGTACAGACATGGACTTCATAACTAAAAAGTCCCCTGCACAGTAAATCCCAGCTGTGTACTTTTTTTTCACCTCACCTGTTCAGCCCAATAGCCTGCGGGGCTTTTCATGACATTTTCACAAAACTGTGTCTCAGGGCTTCTTAACATTTAACAACCTATTAATGTCTCATACCCACTTAACGAGAATAAACTCAGCTAACTGATGATATGAGCCATTTTTACCAAAACAAAACACAAGTCTAACGCCAAGCATCTGAATTAGCACTAAGCGAAAGAGTGCTACCGCACTTAGCACATAACCCACGGTAGCAATCTTTTATACTTCATCGGATCTGCACAAACAAGATATCATATGAAAGCTGAGATTCCATATATTCCAATGATGTAAGTATCATCACTGTGCGACCAAAACTCACGGCAGCGAAGGCAAGCAAAGAGGCAAATACGTCTTACCGTTGCTGTTTTCTGATCAAAAGTTGTGTTCTATGGCATTAAAACGCATATAAACGCTGCTGAAGGTTAATCCAATGTCTCTGTGTCACTTTGAAATGATTACTGATTATTCATCATAACATTGATGTCAATAAGAGTAGTTTTAGTGTATGAGAGCTGTTACCCAGCTTCCGGTTTTGGGCATGCTGGCTGCGCATCACTCATTCAACAATGGGTAATGTTTAGATGGATTTAGGAACTCCCTCTCAATTCTATTGGCTCTAACGGTTCAAAAGTGGTGTCAATCATCAAAATTGACCTATGGGTTCCAGAGATATGGCAAATCCACCCAAATGACCCCAGAAGTGTTTCTTTTTTTCTAAACCTCTCTAAAAAGGTCAAAGGTCACTTGTTTTGCATCAATCTCGATACAGGGTACTTATTATATGTTATAGTTTGGATTCCTAAATCTTTTAGTCTACTATCCCATCATTCAAGGGTGGTTTTCACTATATGTAATGTTTTCTTTTTGGACAGAAACTATCATTTTACTATGTTCAATCTGAATGTACTTTAAAATAAAAACATCTGTATTGATTCTGACTTTTCTACATCCAACTCACAGGCTTATCATTGCTTTGAGAAAAAAGATTATTAATGAACCCCTTTTAGAAGGGAATATATGGTCATTTGTTCTGGGAATGTCATTTTTGAGCCTGAGACCTGAAAAACAGGCTCCGGGCTTAACAGACTAACAGGTACACTTGCTACTTAACATAGACAGCACACTTTCATTCAAATCTCACATCAGTAATATCACTCGGTCTGCCTATTTCCATCTACGCAACATCAACCGCCTCCGCCCGTCCCTTAACCCTAAGAGCACCGCCATTCTTGTTCACACCCTGGTCACTTCCCGCATTGACTACTGCAACTCCCTTCTCTTTGGTCTCCCTCTCAAATCCATCCACAGACTTCAACTGGTTCAGAGCTCCGCATCATCACCAGAACCCCCTCCATTAACCACATCACTCCTGTTCTTCAGCAACATCACTGGCTCCCCGTCAAATCCTGTATCGTTTTTAAGATTCTGCTTCTCGCCTTTAAGGCCATCCATAACCTCACTCCTCTGTACCTCTCCGACCTCCTGCACATCAACACACCCATCCGCACACTCAGATCTTCTGCTTCCCTCAGCCTCACTGTCTAGAGCCTTCAGCCTCACTGCACCCCCCTTCCGTTTAACCACCATGGGGTCTAGAGCCTTCAGCCGCTCTGCACCCCCCTTCCGTTTAACCACCATGGGGTCTAGAGCCTTCAGCCGCTCTGCACCCCCCTTCCGTTTAACCACCATGGGGTCTAGAGCCTTCAGCTGCTCTGCACCCCCCTTCCGTTTAACCACCATGGGGTCTAGAGCCTTCAGCCGCTCTGCACCCCGCCTCTGGAACTCCCTCCCACCTGACATCCGCAACACTGACTCTCTCCCCATTTTCAAATCACGTCTCAAAACATATCTCTTCACACTCGCATATCCACGCTGATCATTATCCATCACACATCCTCTGTTTTATTTATTTGATTGATTTACAGTGGGGCAAAACAGTATTTAGTCAGCCACCAATTGTGCAAGTTTTCCCACTTAAAAAGATGAGAGAGGCCTGTAATTTTCATCCTAGGTACACTTCAACTATGAGAGACAAATGGGGGGAAAGAATCCAGGAAATCACATTGTAGGATTTGTAATGAATGAATTGGTAAATTCCTCGGTAAAATAAGTATTTGGTCACCTACAAACAAACAAGATTTCTGGCTCTCACAGACCTGTAACTTCTTCTTTAAGAGCCTCCTCTGTCCTCCACTTGTTAACTGTATTAATGGCACCTGTTTGAACTCGTTATCAGTATAAAAGACACCTGTCCACAACCTCAAACAGTCACACTCCAAACTCCACTATGGCCAAGACCAAAGAGCTGTCAAAGGACACCAGAAACTAAATTGTAGACCTGCACCAGACTGGGAAGACTGCATCTGCAATAGGTAAGCAGCTTGGTGTGAAGAAATCAACTGTGGGAGCAATTATTAGAAAATGAAGGACATACAAGACCACTGATAATCTCCCTTGATCTGGGGCTCCACGCAAGATCTCACCCCGTGTGGTAAAAATGATCACAAGAAGGTGAGCATGTATCGTGAGATTTTGAGTGACAACCTCCTTCCATCAGCAAGGGCATTGAAGATGAAACGTGGCTGGGTCTTTCAACATGACAATGATCCCAAACACACCACCCGGGCAACGACGGAGTGGCTTCGTAAGAAGAATTTCAAGGTCCTGGAGTGGCCTAGCCAGTCTCCAGATCTCAACCCCATAAAAAATCTTTGGAGGGAGTTGAAAGTCCGTGTTGCCCAGCGACAGCCGCAAAACATCACTGCTCTAGAGGAGATCTGCATGGAGGAATGGGCCAAAATACCAGCAACAGTGAAAACCTTGTGAAGACTTACAGAAAACGTTTGACCTCTGTCATTGCCAACAAAGGGTATATAACAAAGTA
>CADEHL010000083.1:0-72985 GCA_902827135.1 Harpagifer antarcticus
GATATCTGCTGATTAAAGGGGAGAAGAGGGAGATATGCTGATTAAAGGGGGAGATATCTGCTGATTAAAGGGGAGAATCTGCTGATTAAAGGGGGAGAAAGAGGGAGATATCTGTGGAGAAAGAGGGAGATATCTGCTGATTAAAGAGGGAGATATCTGCTGATTAAAGAGGGAGATATCTGCTGATTAAAGAGGGAGATATCTGCTGATTAAAGAGGGAGATATCTGCTGATTAAAGGGGGAGATATCTGCTGATTAAAGGGGGAGATATCTGCTGATTAAAGGGGGAGAAAGAGGGAGATATCTGTGGAGAAAGAGGGAGATATCTGCTGATTAAAGAGGGAGATATCTGCTGATTAAAGAGGGAGATATCTGCTGATTAAAGAGGGAGATATCTCTGATTAAAGAGGGAGATATCTGCTGATTAAAGGGGGAGAAAGAGGGAGATATCTGCTGATTAAAGGGGGAGATATCTGCTGATTAAAGGGGGAGATATCTGCTGATTAAAGAGGGAGATATCTGCTGATTAAAGAGGGAGATATCTGCTGATTAAAGGGGGAGATATCTGCTGATTAAAGAGGGAGATATCTGCTGATTAAAGAGGGAGATATCTGCTGATTAAAGGGGGAGATATCTGCTGATTAAAGAGGGAGATATCTGCTGATTAAAGAGGGAGATATCTGCTGATTAAAGGGGGAGATATCTGCTGATTAAAGAGGGAGATATCTGCTGATTAAAGAGGGAGATATCTGCTGATTAAAGAGGGAGATATCTGCTGATTAAAGAGGGAGATATCTGCTGATTAAAGAGGGAGATATCTGCTGATTAAAGGGGGAGATATCTGCTGATTAAAGAGGGAGATATCTGCTGATTAAAGGGGGAGATATCTGCTGATTAAAGAGGGAGATATCTGCTGATTAAAGGGGGAGAAAGAGGGAGATATCTGCTGATTAAAAGGGGAGAAAGAGGGAGATATCTGCCGATTAAAGGGGGAGAAAGAGGGAGATATCTGCCGGAGAAAGGGGGAGATATCTGCTGATTAAAGAGGGAGATATCTGCTGATTAAAGAGGGAGATATCTGCTGATTAAAGGGGGAGATATCTGCTGATTAAAGAGGGAGATATCTGCTGATTAAAGAGGGAGATATCTGCTGATTAAAGGGGGAGATATCTGCTGATTAAAGAGGGAGATATCTGCTGATTAAAGAGGGAGATATCTGCTGATTAAAGGGGGAGATATCTGCTGATTAAAGAGGGAGATATCTGCTGATTAAAGAGGGAGATATCTGCTGATTAAAGAGGGAGATATCTGCTGATTAAAGAGGGAGATATCTGCTGATTAAAGAGGGAGATATCTGCTGATTAAAGGGGGAGATATCTGCTGATTAAAGAGGGAGATATCTGCTGATTAAAGGGGGAGATATCTGCTGATTAAAGAGGGAGATATCTGCTGATTAAAGGGGGAGAAAGAGGGAGATATCTGCTGATTAAAGGGGGAGAAAGAGGGAGATATCTGCTGATTTAAAGGGGGAGATATCTTTATAATGAAAGGATCAGTTTTAATTAAAAGAGAATTGGTACCAAACAAGGATTGAATGTCAAAATGTCTTAGTATTTGTTTTGAAATTACCTTTTTATTTCACTGTATTTCCATCATTTCTTGTTTAACTTTTTGTGGAACCGAGCTATTCTTCAGATCAGAAGTTAGCCATCTATGACACCTGAAGAAATGTGAGAAAGAGAAACGTCAACCGGACAAATAGCGCAAAATCAAGTGAGCGAGCAGAATGAGAAATAAAGAGATTAAATATATTAACGGTTTAAATGTTAAGATTAAAATGAAGCACTTAAAACAGACTTTACTGAGAACTTCAAAAAACGTACTTTCATGAAGGCCACATGTGATGAAGTTTATTCCTCTAATATGTCAGAATAAACTACATTACCAGCGTCCTTTATAATGACTATTCTGTCAATTAAATGTAATAATACGCTTATTTTTTGAGTGTGTTTTGCAGTATTTAGACGACAATGAAGGATGATTCACAGATAATGAGTTTGTAGGAGCGAGTCACGGTTAGATCAGGTGTTTTGGAAGGAATTGTTGATCATAAATAGCAAAAAACTAGCAAACATCTATTGTTAGAGCTAACTCAGTGACCTTATGTGCCAAATATATAAAGTATAGGTTGAGAAAACACCACAATAACATGGCTAAAGAGAGAGATGCTATTCCTGCAGCATGAACACAGGAGGACTCTCTACCTCTAGATGTTGTGGTTCTGTGTTGGTCCCTGAAGGCACCATCTCCTGGTCCAATGGGATTTCAGAGGTAGAATAAAATGTCTTATTTTTCTTGAATACATTCCTTTTATAAACCTGAAACCTCGTCTGCCTTACAGGTCTTTCAATGACTCAGCAATAAACGATCAATGTTGTGACTGTGAAATCAAAATGTACTGTTTGTTTATTACTGAACAATAATCCAAACCTTTAAAGCCATTAAAAACACATTCCTTCTGAAATATTGTGTGTTTTCCTTTATAGCCCAACATTAGCCACTTTTAGCTTAGCGGTGGTGACGTGAAGTCATGTGACCGTGCTGTAGTTCCTTTATAGCCCAACATTAGCCTCCTTTAGCTTAGCGGTGGTGACGTGAAGTCATGTGACCGTGCTGTAGTTCCTTTATAGCCCAACATTAGCCACTTTAGCTTAGCGGTGGTGACGTGAAGTCATGTGACCGTGCTGTAGTTCCTTTATAGCCCAACATTAGCCACCTTTAGCTTAGCGGTGGTGACGTGAAGTCATGTGACCGTGCTGTAGTTCCTTTATAGCCCAACATTAGCCACTTTTAGCTTAGCGGTGGTGAAGTCATGTGACCGTGCCTTAGTTCCTTTATAGCCCAACATTAGCCTCCTTTAGCTTACCGGTGGTGACGTGAAGTCATGTGACCGTGCTGTAGTTCCTTTATAGCCCAACATTAGCCTCCTTTAGCTTAGCGGTGGTGACGTGAAGTCATGTGACCGTGCTGTAGTTCCTTTATAGCCCAACATTAGCCACTTTTAGCTTAGTGGTGGTGACGTGAAGTCATGTGACCGCGCTGTAGTTCCTTTATAGCCCAACATTAGCCTCCTTTAGCTTAGCGGTGGTGAAGTCATGTGACCGTGCCTTAGTTCCTTTATAGCCCAACATTAGCCACCTTTAGCTTACCGGTGGTGACGTGAAGTCATGTGACCGTGCTGTAGTTCCTTTATAGCCCAACATTAGCCTCCTTAGCTTAGCGGTGGTGACGTGAAGTCATGTGACCGTGCTGTAGTTCCTTTATAGCCCAACATTAGCCACTTTTAGCTTAGCGGTGGTGACGTGAAGTCATGTGACCGTGCTGTAGTTACTTTATAGCCCAACATTAGCCTCCTTTAGCTTAGCGGTGGTGACGTGAAGTCATGTGACCGTGCTGTAGTTCCTTTATAGCCCAACATTAGCCTCCTTTAGCTTAGCGGTGGTGACGTGAAGTCATGTGACCGTGCTGTAGTTCCTTTATAGCCCAACATTAGCCACCTTTAGCTTAGCGGTGGTGAGGTGAAGTCATGTGACCGTGCTGTAGTTCCTTTATAGCCCAACATTAGCCACTTTTAGCTTAGCGGTGGTGAAGTGAAGTCATGTGACCGTGCTGTAGTTCCTTTATAGCCCAACATTAGCCTCCTTTAGCTTAGCGGTGGTGATGTGAAGTCATGTGACCGTGCTGTAGTTCCTTCATAGCCCAACATTAGCCACCTTTAGCTTAGCGGTGGTGATGTGAAGTCATGTGACCATGCTGTAGTTCCTTCATAGCCCAACATTAGCCTCCTTTAGCTTAGCGGTGGTGATGTGAAGTCATGTGACCGTGCTGTAGTTCCTTTATAGCCCAACATTAGCCACCTTTAGCTTTCCGGTGGTGACGTGAAGTCATGTGACCGTGCTGTAGTTCCTTTATAGCCCAACATTAGCCACCTTTAGCTTTCCGGTGGTGACGTGAAGTCATGTGACCGTGCTGTAGTTCCTTTATAGCCCAACATTAGCCACATTTAGCTTAGCGGTGGTGACGTGAAGTCATGTGACCGTGCTGTAGTTCCTTTATAGCCCAACATTAGCCTCCTTTAGCTTAGCGGTGGTGACGTGAAGTCATGTGACCGTGCTGTAGTTCCTTTATAGCCCAACATTAGCCTCCTTTAGCTTAGCGGTGGTGATGTGAAGTCATGTGACCGTGCTGTAGTTCCTTCATAGCCCAACATTAGCCACCTTTAGCTTAGCGGTGGTGACGTGAAGTCATGTGACCGTGCTGTAGTTCCTTTATAGCCCAACATTAGCCTCCTTTAGCTTAGCGGTGGTGACGTGAAGTCATGTGACCGTGCTGTAGTTCCTTCATAGCCCAACATTAGCCTCCTGTAGCTTAGCAGTGGTGATGTGAAGTCATGTGACCGTGCTGTAGTTCCTTCATAGCCCAACATTAGCCACCTTTAGCTTAGCGGTGGTGAAGTCATGTGACCGTGCTGTAGTTCCTTTATAGCCCAACATTAGCCTCCTTTAGCTTACCGGTGGTGACGTGAAGTCATGTGACCGTGCTGTAGTTCCTTTATAGCCCAACATTATCCACTTTTACCTTAGCGGTGGTGACGTGAAGTCATGTGACCGTGCTGTAGTTCCTTTATAGCCCAACATTAGCCACATTTAGCTTACCGGTGGTGACTTGAAGTCATGTGACCGTGCTGTAGTTCCTTTATAGCCCAACATTAGCCACTTTTAGCTTAGCGGTGGTGACGTGAAGTCATGTGACCGTGCTGTAGTTCCTTTATAGCCCAACATTAGCCTCCTTTAGCTTAGCGGTGGTGACGTGAAGTCATGTGACCGTGCTGTAGTTCCTTTATAGCCCAACATTAGCCACTTTTAGCTTAGCGGTGGTGAAGTGAAGTCATGTGACCGTGCTGTAGTTCCTTTATAGCCCAACATTAGCCTCCTTTAGCTTAGCGGTGGTGACGTGAAGTCATGTGACCGTGCTGTAGTTCCTTCATAGCCCAACATTAGCCTCCTGTAGCTTAGCGGTGGTGATGTGAAGTCATGTGACCGTGCTGTAGTTCCTTCATAGCCCAACATTAGCCACCTTTAGCTTAGCGGTGGTGACGTGAAGTCATGTGACCGTGCTGTAGTTCCTTTATAGCCCAACATTAGCCTCCTTTAGCTTAGCGGTGGTGACGTGAAGTCATGTGACCGTGCTGTAGTTCCTTTATAGCCCAACATTAGCCTCTTTTAGCTTAGCGGTGGTGAAGTGAAGTCATGTGACCGTGCTGTAGTTCCTTTATAGCCCAACATTAGCCTCCTTTAGCTTAGCGGTGGTGACGTGAAGTCATGTGACCGTGCTGTAGTTCCTTCATAGCCCAACATTAGCCTCCTGTAGCTTAGCGGTGGTGATGTGAAGTCATGTGACCGTGCTGTAGTTCCTTCATAGCCCAACATTAGCCACCTTTAGCTTAGCGGTGGGGACGTGAAGTCATGTGACCGAGCTGTAGTTCCTTTATAGCCCAACATTAGCCACCTTTAGCTTAGCTGTGGTGACGTGAAGTCATGTGACCGTGCTGTAGTTCCTTCATAGCCCAACATTAGCCACCTTTAGCTTAGCGGTGGTGTTTCGTGACAGTTGCTTCATTTTAGATTTAAATAAATATTTATATATATATATATAAATAAATGTAAGAAGTTTGTAAAATGTCCAATAAAAGATATATTTTGTGTATGTATTCAAAAGATGATAGAGTAAAATGTGCAGTAAAATATAAAATAAATATTATTTTGTAAACATATGAAGTAAAAGTACAAATGTGAAATGAATATTTGTACTCTCCTGTTCCTCTTGTATTTCCCCGAGCTGGGTGCACTGAAGTGAACTTCCTGTGACTCAGATCACAAGATGCCGAGTCGTAACCATGACTCAGCAAAATCCCTCACGTGATACAAGACTTGACTTATGTTACATGACACAGCACTAAAAAAACGAGTTGCCGATATGAGAATGTGGGATATAAAGTAATAATGCTTTATAGTTCTTTAAAATTCAGTTGTATTTTTCCTGGTTCGTGGGAAACACAGTTAACGCTGCATCACTTCCTGTTTTCAGACCATTTCTTCTTTCATTTGAATCAGCGTATTTCTTGCACACTTCTTCTTAAAGTGACCTTGAGAGACGTTTGCGTTTATAAGCGTGTACCACAATGTGAACCGTGTTTATTACATCCCGTGTTTTATTATCATCAGCAGTCTTCCATGCAGGTTAATAGCTTCTTTATCAGTGATGTAACTTATTAGAAAAGTGTCCTCGTGGAAATCGCTGAGTCATCTGATCAAAGAGCCATCATCATCATCATCATCATCATCATCATCATCAACCACATCACAGTTTCTAGAAGTTTCCACAGGCCTTCATTCAAAATGCAAAGTAGAGACGATGGGTAAGAGAAGATGGGATAAAGTGATTAAAGTGTTCTTGGAAATGAATAAATATTCAGAGAGAGAGAGACTTCAGCCAAACCAACCACATGTAGCCTATTGATAGAAACTATAATCATTTTGCTTACTTAAAATAGCTAAGTACATTTACTCAATACTACTTAAGTACATGGTGTACTTCTACTCCTCTACAGTTCAGATGTACATGGTGTACTTGTACTCCACTACATGTATTTAATCCCTTTAGTTACTTCATCTGGATGAAGGATGTGAAATCTAATGAAGTGTTGAATCAGACTTTAGTTCCACCTGGAGTAAATCCACCAGCTACCCTGCAGTCTACAAAGTACTTCAGACTAGCTGCACCTTCACCAGCTACCCTGCAGTCTACAAAGCCATTCAGACTAGCTGCTCCTTCACCAGCTACCCTGCAGTCTACAAAGCCATTCAGACTAGCTGCACCTTCACCAGCTACCCTGCAGTCTACAAAGCCATTCAGACTAGCTGCACCTTCACCAGCTACCCTGCAGTCTACAAAGTACTTCAGACTAGCTGCACCTTCACCAGCTACCATGCAGTCTACAAAGTACTTCAGACTAGCTGCTCCTTCACCAGCTACCCTGCAGTCTACAAAGCCATTCAGACTAGCTGCTCCTTCACCAGCTACCCTGCAGTCTACAAAGTACTTCAGACTAGCTGCACCTTCACCAGCTACCCTGCAGTCTACAAAGTACTTCAGACTAGCTGCTCTTTCACCAGCTACCCTGCAGTCTACAAAGCCATTCAGACTAGCTGCACCTTCACCAGCTACCCTGCAGTCTACAAAGTACTTCAGACTAGCTGCACCTTCACCAGCTACCCTGCAGTCTACAAAGTACTTCAGACTAGCTGCACCTTCACCAGCTACCCTGCAGTCTACAAAGCCATTCAGACTAGCTGCTCCTTCACCAGCTTTGAGAACACTTTCATGATCAATCATTATAAAACATATCAGATATATTATTCTGAAATGAACCAATCTGCACAACGACTACTTTCACTGTCTTTCACTTGAGGGACATTTTGAATGCTTTTACTGTGACAGAGTATTCCTACACTCTAGTACTTCTACTTTTACTAAGTACAAGATCTGAGTACTTCTACTTTTACTAAGTACAAGATCTGAGTACTTCTACTTTTACTAAGTACAAGATCTGAGTACTTCTACTTTTACTCAAGAACAAGATCTGAGTACTTCTACTTTTACTCAAGTACAAGATCTGAGTACTTCTACTTTTACTCAAGTACAAGACCTGAGTACTTCTACTTTTACTCAAGTACAAGATCTGAGTACTTCTACTTTTACTCAAATACAAGGTCTGAGTACTTCTACTTTTATTCATGTACAAGATCTGAGTACTTCTACTTTTACTCAAGATCTGAGTACTTCTACTTTTACTCAAGTACAAGGTCTGAGTACTTCAACATTTACTCAAGTACAAGGTCTGAGTACTTCAACTTTTACTCAAGTACAAGATCTGAGTACTTCTACTTTTACTCAAGATCTGAGTACTTCAACTTTTACTCAAGTACAAGACCTGCGTACTTCTACTTTTACTCAAGTACAAGATCTGAGTACTTCTACTTTTACTCAAGATCTGAGTACTTCAACTTTTACTCAAGTACAAGATCTGAGTACTTCTACTTTTACTCAAGATCTGAGTACTTCAACTTTTACTCAAGTACAAGATCTGAGTACTTCTACTTTTACTCAAGTACAAGGTCTGAGTACTTCTACTTTTACTCAAGTACAAGATCTGAGTACTTCTACTTTTACTCAAGATCTGAGTACTTCTACTTTTACTCAAGATCTGAGTACTTCTACTTTTACTCAAGATCTGAGTACTTCTACTTTTACTCAAGTACAAGGTCTGAGTACATCAACTTTTACTCAAGTACAAGGTCTGAGTACTTCTACTTTTACTCAAGATCTGAGTACTTCAACTTTTACTCAAGAACAAGACCTGGGTACTTCTACTTTTACTCAAGTACAAGGTCTGAGTACTTCAACTTTTACTCAAGTACAAGACCTGGGTACTTCTACTTTTACTCAAGAACAAGATCTGAGTACTTCAACTTTTACTCAAGTACAAGACCTGGGTACTTCTACTTTTACTCAAGAACAAGATCTGAGTACTTCTACTTTTACTCAAGAACAAGATCTGAGTACTTCTACTTTTACTCAAGAACAAGATCTGAGTACTTCTACTTTTACTCAAGTACAATGTAACCCTTCTTATCTTGGGCTATGCTATCTGACTAGAAGGATTCTGGGTTCTACCAGAGTGGACAGACAGGTAAGTAATCAGACCAGAGAGCAGGTGGTTTGAAAAGAACAGCCGGCAATTTACTGACGAAATAGACAAATAGACAATACATTAAACATAGACAATGAATATTTTCTGCAGTATAATCAGAGGTAAGTATTTCACCTTTCCCTTGTTTTCTGATTTCTGTGACTTAGTAAATGGTATCCATAGGATGAACTAAATAAAATAGCCTATTGTTTTAGACCGTTCTACTAAGTATTATTTATAGATTTTTCCTATTTTAATCTCTTCAATATCCTGAGTTAACTCTTTTTCTTTTCCCTTTTCACAGGTAAAATATATCTATATATCTATATATATATATATATATATATATATATATATATATATATCTAATTCAATGAAAAAAACACAATTGTACCATCAATGAAATCAAATGACAAATGAAAACCCAGAGTACAATATATAGTGTCTCTTTAATTCCAGGTACAACTTAAATCCAGTTCCAACCTCATCATTTCTTCAATACTCCTCTGGCAGTGAGTTCAGCTATTCTCTCTTGATAAACCAGCAAGTCCTCTCACTGGCGCGAAGATCAAAGCAGTCCGTGGGTCTGGCTCGCCATCTTGTATCAGAGCGCGTGTGTGTGTTGTCCTCTCACTCGGGATCAACTTTTTTATCCAGTCCAAAAAAACCTGACCAAAACACCGTTGGTTAATGTTCTATACCGTCTACTGGGGTTCCCCACCGTGTGGACATACTTGCCAACCTTGAGACCTCAGAAATCGGGAGCATTTTTTGAATTAATTGCGTTAAAATATTTAACGCATTTAACGCATGTGCAGAATGGCCCGCCAGTGGCAGCGCCAGGGTATGGCTGGGGGTAAGCTACACCCATACCAATAAATGGCTTAGCCCCACCTTGAAAAATGATGTTAAACTAAGCAAGATAAAGTCCGCCAACTCGCGCAGAGTAAATTGCACAGACAGCAGTTAGTCAGATTGATTTCAGCCACTTGTCTGGAAATACCGAAGATCTTCTCAATAGAACATCTTTGATAATGTCTTCTGGCCAATCAGAATCAAGATAACGGCGTGGTGTTGTTGCACGACGGAGAATACTTTAGCTGTAGTACCGGTAACACACAACTGGTACTCAGGTTATGTGCGTAATCTGAAATGCGTACCGTCACTTGTGTCACAAAGCGCATTTGCGTACCGACTACTTGTGAAGCTTTTCCAGAAGGCGGTTAGATCACCGGACGACAGAGTCGCTCTCCGTGTGCACAGACAGGGCTGCTGCTAACGTCGGTCTGTACAACGGAGCTGTGCCAGAACTACGCCAACCGGCTGCGGAGGGAGACACCCCCCCCCCCCCTTCACTGGAGCACTGCGCTAAAACATTATATTTTTAAAGGGATTGGTCAATGTTATCAGTGACCAATTTTAAACGTGTATCCTTTGATGAAATCACTTTTGAATGACTTTATGGTTACTATGTTTTAATGTGGGTTACAACTAGATCTGAGTACTTCTACTTTTACTCAAGATCTGAGTACTTCTACTTTTACTCAATTACAAGATCTGAGTACTTCTACTTTTACTCAAGTACAAGATCTGTGTACTTCTACTTTTACTCAAGAACAAGATCTGAGTACTTCTACTTTTACTCAAGTACAAGACCTGAGTACTTCTACTTTACTCAAGTACAAGATCTGAGTACTTCTACTTTTACTCAAGATCTGAGTAGGCCTACTTCTACTTTTACTCAAGTACAAGGTCTGAGTACTTCAACTTTTACTCAAGTACAAGATCTGAGTACTTCTACTTTTACTCAAGATCTGAGTAGGCCTACTTCTACTTTTACTCAAGTACAAGGTCTGAGTACTTCAACTTTTACTCAAGTACAAGATCTGAGTACTTCAACTTTTACTCAAGTACAAGATCTGAGTACTTCTACTTTTACTCAAGATCTGAGTAGGCCTACTTCAACTTTTACTCAAGTACAAGATCTGAGTACTTCAACTTTTACTCAAGTACAAGATCAAGGTACATCTACTTCTAAACCTTACAAAACTCTCCTGAGACATACTGTAGGAGTTAGTATTATAAGTAGATTGTAGTTGCATTAAGCGTAATAAGGAGCTGTTTTTGTATAAACTGGTGGCTAGTTTAATTTGTAGGTTAGCTGAATTAGCAAGATAAATATTTTAGTGAAATACAAGTACCTGCCATTTGGGCTTTAGCATACGACATGATGTGTTTCAGGAAGTGCAGGACGAACAGAGCAGACTGGGTTTGGCTCTGAGTGGAAAAATACTGGCTCAGTGTCATATCACTCTACAGATCCTGTTGTCTTGCACTATTTAAATAAAGTATGCATGATATTAACAGACGTTTACACAAAGAAAACCCCTCAACCCTGATATTTATCTTAAGGTTTTTAAGTCTTTTTAGGAACTGCTTGCATGAGGTTTGGTTGCCCTTACACAGGTATGAAATACAAAATAATGCAAAGTGTATTTTTGTTGGAAAGGCTCACACACGTCAATCTGTATCTATTAAACACTAACCACCTAGTTTAGCACTTTTTTACTTTTGTTGTTATTTTGTTTCTTCGTTACTTGCTTGTAAAGCGCTTTGAGCACCAGGAAAAGCGCTTTATAAATCACATGTATTATTATTTATTATTATTATTAACCCCTTCATCCAAACTATCAGAAACGTGAGTGAGACTCAACTGAAACCCATTTTACATGCACATATTTATTTTTGAAAAAGCAGCTTTGTTCACATCTACATGCACATACAGCATGTTCTTGTTGTTTCTGCAGACAGAGGACTTCTCAGACGCTCAGGGTTTCTCAACAGCGCTGTGGTGTTGAGTAATGCAATACAAAGCACCTTGAAAACAGCGAGTCAGCAGGTTTTCTAGAGCTTGTGGTAGAACAAGTTTATTGCAGTTATTAGGACAAAGTTAACTTCAATAAAGTCAGAAGGCTTTGGATTCTTTACTCAAGTAAAGATTATAAAACTACACTTTAAGTCCAAGTCCTACAATGGAAATGTTATAATGTATAATGAGCAAAACGTAATAAAAGTCTGCGGACATTTTTTAAACACTAACACAAAAACACCCCATAAACTAGATAATTATAAAAATGAAATACATTTTGTTGCATTTAAGTGAAAACTACAGTATTGACTTGAGTAAAGTGGCTTTTAGAATAGAATAAAACAAAAAGGTAACATAAAATATGATAAAATATTTATAAAAACATAAGAAGTAAAAGTGAAATGTGGAATAGAAAGGTTTTTAAAAAAGTCACCTAATAGAAAAATATTTATATTAACATTTCAAGTTAAAATGTGCAGAAAAAAAGATGAATAAAATGAAATTAATTATAATAAAAAATATGTATATAACATTTTCTGTACATACACTTGATGTCAAAACGGCTGAGTCATTGTCACCAGTCTGAAGAGAGAATGCTTAGTCACCGTCACCTGATCTCTAAAGCTCACTGATTGGAGGAGACGCGCAGTGACGCCACGTCCCCCGTCTGGTATAAATACAGGAAGCGACTCAACTGCCATTTCACACTCGGGAAGAAACAGTTCTTGCTTCAACAGTGTTTGAACGGAACTTTTCCTTCATCTCGATCTGAATTCGCACTTAAATCCATTCCGGACACACAGGAAAAACCCTCTGCTTCAATTTGCACTACCGAAGAGTCTTCATAAGCTTTATTTTTGTATCGTTTTGTCAAGAAAAACAGCGAAGAAACGCCAGTTGAGATGGATTCCCAGGTGAGACAGAACTACCACCGCGACTGCGAGGCGGCCGTTAACCGAATGCTGAACATGGAGCTGTTCGCCTCCTACTCCTACACCTCCATGGTAAGAAACACTCCGTTTACACCGTTACACGTTAATGATGTGCCTGTATTAAACTGTGTATTATGAGTAAACAAGCTAACGTCACAGGGGAACCACGTAGTCTCTGGTGGGCAAAACACAAGTAGGCCTCGAGCCAACGACACACACACACTAAACTGTTTGGTACCCAATCAAATACAACATTATCTCCATAACCGTGGAGTAATCTGGTGATGTAGGGTGTACAAATACAAGATAGCAGACTATTGTTTTACAGATGTCCTCATAAAATCACAGAATCCCTGTTTTAAGCTAACACGCATTAGCATAACCTAAAGGCTACATTATTCTCACCTCTGTTAAACTGTCTTTAGATTACAGGCCCTCCTCTGGTTCTACCTCAGACTGAACGGGTTTTACTGACTTTATCTAACCACACACACCTGTGTCATTCATGGAGAAACACCGCTTTAGTCTAGTTGTAACAGCCAGCTTACTAGTCAGAGAAATGTCCAGTAATTAAAGTAATGGCTCACTTATCACGTTTAGTAAAACTTGGAACTAGATTCTTCCTTAAAGTACAATTTACTTAAATTTAAGGGCGAATATTGTAATCTACATATAAAAACACATGCTGATGATATGATGCAGTTCTTTTAATCTAATGTTTGCAAACGGTACTCTTTATTTTTGACACTTGAACTACATTTTGCTTAAGATACTTTACTTTTAAAATCAGTACTTTTACTTGTAATTTTAGTATTTTAAGATGATAGTACTCCTACCTAAGTTATGGATCTAAATACTGCTTCCATTTCTGACTGTTCTAGTCCCTGTCCACAATTCAGTCCACATAATGCTGTGTCATGCTTACGCTGGTTGTTATCCCCACCCTGGATGACTCATGTTTCTGTCTGCCCTCGGCTCCTAACGACCGGTCTGTTCTCTAACCACTGTCTTCTGTCTGCAGGCCTTTTATTTCTCCCGTGACGACGTGGCCCTGCCCGGCTTCGCTCACTTCTTCAAGGAGAACAGCGAGGAGGAGCGGGAGCACGCCGACAAGCTGCTCACCTTCCAGAACAGTCGAGGAGGACGCATCTTCCTGCAGGACATCAAGGTAAATATCTGTCGGGACGTCTACAATACGATAATACTTTAATGGTCGGATCAAGTCTGAAATGATCCTTGCATCACAGCAGCTCCATGTGTAACACCAAGACACAACACATGAGCAACAAACATTTAACATCACAGCCGGATCAGAGAGAGAACCGGCTCAAAGAGCTTTTAGTCAAGGTGAGCGTCTGTTGGGACAAAATGTCTGCCCGACGCACCCTGAGAGTCTACCAGATAAACTGCTGAGTCACTCAATCCACCCACATCCTGTTTATGCAACGCTCTGTAAACAAACAAGAAGCAGAGGCTGAACTTAAACTGCAGTATTAAGAGTTTAAATTCTCTTATTTTGGTAAAAACAATGTACCCTAAATCTCAACATCCTAGTGCCGTTGCAGCCACAGATCTCATTGGCTCTCGGCTCAGGTGACTTGGCAGCGCCGTGAGAAAGCTTATTTAGACTGGTGGGGTTCATTTATCCAATATGTACCATAATGCAACAGGGCGTTGACTTTAACGGATGCATTAAAGGCTTAGCTTGGAAAAATACAGAATATTTCCATTTGCACCTCGTCCTGTTTTCAAGCTTTATTGCACAGGACTAATGTTAGTATGTATATTGACATGTCGTCTAATAGATTAAATGTACTTTAAAGGGTTTTTATTCTTGTTACAGCGGCTTGTGAATACGGCTTTGGGCTCGAGTACAAAATACAATTAAATGCATATAAAAAAAATATTTTTAAATGTCTTATGTAAACTTGAGAAACTAGTGTGCTTAAATTAAGAGAACTGATGTAGACTGCAAGTGCATACGGGTTATTATAAAGCGACAAACTTAGTGGTGGCTTTCCTAAATCTGTCTTAAAATAAACCTGTTTCTCACTTATTTAAAACTAAGACTGAGGCTTTATGTACCCTCCCCCTCTAACTGGCGTTCCCTCGGTACAGAAGCCAGAGCGAGACGAGTGGGGCTCGGGTCTGGAGGCCATGCAGGCCGCTCTGCAGCTGGAGAAGAACGTGAACCAGGCTCTGCTGGATCTGCACAAACTGGCCTCGGACCACGCCGACCCTCATGTGAGTAACACCTGCTGAACATGAGGAACTACACGCTGATGATCTCTGGGATTCAACGTCTCTGAAGCTTTAGTTGTTAACGTCTGCTCTCTTCTCCTCCTCAGATGTGTGACTTCCTGGAGACTCACTACCTGAACGAGCAGGTCGAGTCCATCAAGAAGCTCGGAGACTTCATCGCTAATCTGAGCAGAATGGACTCCACCACCAACAAGATGGCCGAGTACCTGTTCGACAAGCACACCATGGGGGGGAAGAACTGAACTCACCTGAGAGGTCACAGCTGATCCTCAGAGTTCACCTGATCTGATCATATGTAGATGATCATGTTTGACTACATTACCCATAATCCTCCTCTTGTGTGACACTTAACATTGAAGTTTCTGATGACTGAATAAACGTTTTGAGCTGGACTCTGTCTCGTGACTTTTTCTCATTTTAAAAGGAGAAGGTATCTTTTAAACCTTGTAAGCTTTTAAGTTTGAATGGTACATTTAAGCAATAGCTCACTTCAGGCCGTGGTATATGCTCAGTACATCACAGCTAGGGGGCGTGGTTCAACCCCTAGCTGTGATGTATATGCTCAGTACATCACAGCTAGGGGGCGTGGTTCAACCCCTAGCTGTGATGTATATGCTCAGTACATCACAGCTAGGGGGCGTGGTTCAACCCCTAGCTGTGATGTATATGCTCAGTACATCACAGCTAGGGGGCGTGGTTCAACCCCTAGCTGTGATGTAATAGGTTATTAAGCCTACATTCTTTTGTGTGACTGTACCTGCAGTTTCTCTCTCTCTCTCTTAGTCTCTCCATTATATCTGAGTCAGTGTAAAAACAATACAATGCTATATCTTCAATGTTTACTCAAATTGAAATGAAAGAAAAGCATTACAACGTGTGTTAAAAGGTAACCCTTCTGACATTGGATGAATGTAAGTAACTTTATCTCTCTAGCTAGTTTATTCACGTTATTTAAACCAAAGTATAGCCTATAGCTGCAATATCAGTTAGTGTGCATGTTGTCGGACGTCCACTGACTAACGTAGAGCGTGCACAGGACCTGCTGGTCATATGTTACCGAGGTCCGGACCTCGGTGACCTCAATGGTGGATACGGCCATGGGTGCACACTGCATTAGTTTACTTAGTGGAATGCTGTGCAGCCATACTTTCAGCGACAGGAACCATTCAGACATCACAAGATTCAGCCTTTTCAGCACATGATGGGAAACTTTCTACTTTTTCAAAATATTTTATACTTTTTGAAATATTCAGCTTTTGAAACTCTTTCTTTTTAACATGTAACTCAATGGGAGGAACCTTCAAATCCTCTTTTACCTACACCTTGCACCAAATGCTACTCCTTCCACATACTTTCATCTCGAGACTTCATTCCAACTTTAAGATGATCACAAGACCTTCAGCTATTAAACCTGTTTTACAGATTTATGATATCTTTTACACTTTGAGATATTTAACTTAGTTTGGAGCTTGGTAAAGAGGCCTTATATACATTTACTACTACTACTACTACTACTACTAATACACTACTACTACTACTACTACTACTACTACTACCACTACTACTTCTTCTAATAAAACTACTACTACTACTACCACTACTACTTCTTCTAATACAACTACTACTACTACTTCTAATACAACAACTACTACTACTACTACCACTACTACTACTACTACTACTTCTTCTAATACAACTACTACTACTACTACTACCACTACTACTTCTTCTAATACAACTACTACTACTACTACTACTACTTCTACACTACCACTACTACTACTACTACTACTACTACTTCTATCTAACTACCAACTAACTACTACTACTACTATCTACTACTATCTTCTATACACTACTATACTCTAAACTACTACTACTACTACTACTTCTTCTAATACAACTACTACTACTACTACACTACTACTTCTTCTAATACAACTACTACTACTACTACTTCTAATACACAACTACTACTACTACTACAACTACTACTACTACTTCTTCTAATACAACAACTACTACTACTACTACTACTACTACCACTACTACTTCTTCTAATACAACTACTACTACTACTACTACTAATACAACTACTACTACTACTACTACTACTTCTTCTAATACAACACTACTACTACTACTACTACTACCACTACTACTTCTTCTAATACAACTACTACTACCACTACTACTACTACTACTACTTCTAATACAACAACTACTACTACTACTACCACTACTACTACTACTACTACTACTACTTCTAATACAACAACTACTACTACTACTACTACTACTACTACTACCACTACTACTTCTTCTAATACAACTACTACTACTACTACTACTAATACAACTACTACTACTACTACTACTACTACTACTACTACTTCTTCTAATACAACAACTACTACTACTACTACTACTACTACCACTACTACTTCTTCTAATACAACTACTACTACTACTACTACTAATACAACTACTACTACTACTACTACTACTACTACTACTTCTTCTAATACAACAACTACTACTACTACTACTACTACTACTACCACTACTACTTCTTCTAATACTACTACTTTCTACTACTACTACTACTACTACTACCACTACTACTACCTCTAATACAACTACTACTACTACTCCTACTAGTACTGTTATCTGTGTTGGTTATTCTCGCGTCCAGGAGAGAAGCTTAACAAGGAGACTAAATGGAGTCTCTGAGATGGTTTCAAGTTGGTACTTTAATTCAAAATGAAGGCGCGGTTATGTTACAAACAGAATATTGTTGACAGAAAAGCAGCTGTGTCTCTGGCAGGTGAAGAAAGAGGCCGAACCCCTCAGGTCCCGCTGTTTATATATCCTCTGCTGGCTCCTCCCTGCGGGCCGGCTCTCCACCTTTTAATGTCCGTTGTTACGCATATCAGAGGATACACACATTGTACATTCAAGATATCCAAACACGCCTTTTCTCTTCCTTAACTCTTTCATGACTTTTCATTTTACACATTCTGAACGCTGTAATCAATACTCCAACAAATACAGGAAATACTTCACGGCAGTTTGGTTTCCGGTCGTTCCTGATGTTGTCACATGCTACCCACATCTGTAAACAATAACGTACTCAAATAAACTGTACCTTCATTTAATATTCAACAATAATAATATCTCGATGTCTGTGGTTGTAGTGTTGGAATCAGTAGGTTTCGGTGTGCAACATCATATCGCTGCTAAATTCACCTCTATAGTAAATGGTATATTAGCCTCATGCTAAATGCTAACCGGAGATGAAGGATTTTCAGAATAAAAGCTTAACAACTGGTTGTGCACAAGAACTTAATAATAATAATAATAATAGATTTAATTTGTTAGCGCTTTTACAGGTGCTCAAAGACGCTTTACAGATATAGTGAAGGGAAAAGGAAGGAACAACAAATAAATATATAGTAAACAATCACACATTAAAAGCCAGATTGAAGAGGTGAGTGCTTTGAAGGTGGTGAGGTCAGTGCAGTCTCTGATGGGTTGGGGGAGTGAGTTCCAGAGGGAGGGGGCAGCGACGGAGAAGGCTCTGTCCCCCCAGGTCCGGTGATTGGTGCGGGTGGGGATGGATAGGAGGTTGGCTTCTGATGAGCGGAGGCAGCGGGAAGGGGCGTGGTGGTGCAGCAAGTCTGTGAGGTAGGGGGGGGCCTGATTGTTGAGGGCTTTGTGGGTAATGAGGAGGACTTTGAAGTTGAAAAAACTTCTGGTGTTTCAGTATAAAACAGCATTTAAACTGACGGTATGTTTAAGTACATTATGCTATCAAAACATTGATTTTAACTTCTAACAGTACTTATATAGTGCCAGGAGATATGGGAGTCGGAGGCGGTGCATCGAAGGTGCAGAAGGGTACTTTATTAAGGAGGTGTTGTCGGGTCGCAGCCCGGGACAACAAGAGGAAGAAAAAGGAGGAGGACACAGTATATACAGTTAACACACATATGTCCGTCCGGAAACAATACCCCTACCCCAAAGTTCCGTGTGTGAATTATGTCCCAGTGTTACCAGTGTTACAGGTGGTCACCACACAAGCCCCCCCAGAATTCAAACAGGGCAAAAAAAAAATCCTCGCGTCCGGGAGGAAGCACCACAGGGTCTGAGGAGGGTGAGGTTGCAGGTGAGGGCCGGGCCATGGAACGGGCCGTAGGAGGGGGTAGGGTTTTAACGAGGGCATCCTCACCGGGGGTGGAAGACGGGCCGGAACGGGGCCGCAGTAGGCGTCGTAAGGGGGGCCGCAGCGCTGCGACGCGGGGACGGCGCGAACATCCCGGTGGTCCCCAGCAGGGAGGAGCGCTGCCCGGCCGCAGGCGAGGGCACAACGGCAGCGGGCACAAAGTCCTCGGGGGGAAAGAGCCGGGTCCCCGGGGGGCAGGAGCAGCATCCCCGGGAGGAAAGAGCCGTGGACAGGGGAGAGGCCAGACGGGGCGCCGTCCGGAGCCGCCGTCGAGATGAACCGTGAGCCGCGGTAAGAGGAGAGGCCAGGCAGGGTCCCGAAGCGCGCCACCCACGGGCCGATGAAGACATGGGGACGTCCGAAACCGCCGAGGCGAAGGAAGAGGCCAGACAGGTCCCGGAGCGCGCCACCCACGGGCCGGTGAAGGCATGGGGACGTCCGAAACCGTCGAGGCGAGGGAAGAGGCCAGGCAGGGTCCCGGAGCGCGCCACCCACGGGCCGGTGAAGGCATGGGGACGTCCGAAACCGCCGAGGCGAGACGGGGTCCAGGAGTGCACCACCCAGGCGTCGATGAGCGAGAGTGGCGTCTGGAACCGCCGTCGAGGTGGTGAAACAGGTGAGAGTGTCCACACGAGGTCGACCAGACATGGTCGAACCTCCTCTCAGGCACCAGAAAAAGCTCAAAAAGGGCCGTACTGTCCACGGTCAAAAACAGGTGGGCGAAATAGCGAGAGGATTCACACGAGGCCAACCAGACATGGTCAAACCTCCTCTCAGGCACCAGGAAACGCTCGAAAAGGTCGATAGCCGTTAGCAGCTAGCCGTTAGCAGCTAGCCGTTAGCTGAGGCCGTTAGCTGGCAGCCATCGGTAGCTGCTAGCCGTCGTTAGCCCCACGTGGATAGCTGCTAGTCGTGGTTAGCTAGCGCCGCTGGGACGTGCAGCTGCACGCCCCGGAGAAACAGCTCCATGAGGTAGCCATGGGGTTGCTGGTCGACCCAGCAGGTCGTGCATCGTCCCCCCGATGCGGGAACGGCGAGCAACGTCTCCAGCCTTCTGCGGAGCACGCACCGAGCCTCAGTCCGCGTGCCGGTGGCAGCCACGGACGTCTCCAAAAAATCCCCGGCATTTCGAGAAAGGAACCGGAGTTCCTTTTGCCGTGTTCGGCTTCGTCCCGGAAACTTCCCCAGACGTGTCAGAGTCACCAGTGTAGTGCCAGGAGATATGGGAGTCGGAGGCGGTGCATCGAAGGTGCAGAAGGGTACTTTATTAAGGAGGTGTTGTCGGGTCGCAGCCCGGGACAACAAGAGAGAGAAAAAGGAGGAGGACACAGTATATACAGTTAACACACATATGTCCGTCCGGAAACAATACCCCTACCCCAAAGTTCCGTGTGTGAATTATGTCCCAGTGTTACCAGTGTTACAGGTGGTCACCACAACTTACAGTAAAACGACTTCCTGTACATTCACCTATTAACTCGATCAGCTATCTCAGGACATTGAGGCTATACACTTACAGTGGAGGAAACAAGTATTTAACCCCCTTCAGACTTTGTAAGTTTACCCACTTATTTTACAACTAGAAGCTCTTTTCAAAGGAAGAGCAGGTTGTAACCGAGGCTCTGTGTAGGTCAGAGTCTGAGCGCTGCTGCTCCTCCTGGCATGACTCAGCGTTTGATGAGCCCTCCCTCTACTTCCTGCTCTCAGACACAGCCAGCTCCACTCAGTACTTCCTGGTTCCTCCCCTTCAGACCCACCCTGAGGAGGAGGGGAGAAACCAACATGTGGGTAAAGCACAAGAGCTGATAGGCCACATTCACTGCTCACACACACACACACACACACACACACACACACACACGCTGTCAGAGCAGCTGACTCACTAGTTTCAGCTCTCAGGAAGTGAAACTCACACTCGCTGCTACTGAGAGGTGAAATGGCGCAGAAAGGAGTTCAGCTGGAGCGGGAAATCTTATCTTGTTCCATCTGTCTGGATCTACTGAAGGATCCGGTGACCACTTCCTGTGGACACAGCTACTGTATGAAGTGTATTAAAGGCTTCTGGGACGGAGAGGATGAGAAGAAGACCCACAGCTGCCCTCAGTGCAGGCAGAGCTTCACACCGAGGCCTGTCCTGCTGAAGAACACCATGCTAGCAGCTTTAGTGGAGGAGCTGAAGAAGACTGGACCCCCTGCTGCTCCTGCTGATCTCTGCTATGCTGGAGCTGAAGATGTGGCCTGTGATGTCTGCACTGGGAGGAAGCTGAGAGCCTGTAAGTCCTGCCTCGTGTGTCTGGCCTCTTACTGTGACCAACACCTCCAGCCTCATTATGACGCAGCTCCATTAAAGAAACACAAGCTGGTGGAGCCCTCCAAGAAGCTCCAGGAGAACATCTGCTCTCGTCACGACGAGGTGAAGAAGCTGTTCTGCCGCACTGATCAGCAGAGTATCTGTTCTCTCTGCTCTGTGGACGAACACAAAGGCCACGACACGGTGTCAGCTGCTGCAGAGAGGACTGAGAGGCAGAGAGAGCTGGAGGGGAGTCGACTCAACATCCAGCAGAGGATCCAGGACGGAGAGAAGGAGGTGAAGCGGCTTCAGCAGGAGGTGCAGGCCGTCAATGGCTCTGCTGATAAAGCAGTGGAGGACAGTGAGAAGACGTTCACTGAGCTGATCCGTCTCATGCAGAAGAGAAGCTCTGATGTGAAGCAGCAGCTCAGATCCCAGCAGGAGAGAGAAGTGAGTGGAGTCAGAGAGCTCCAGGAGAAGCTGGAGCAGGAGATCTCTGAGCTGAAGAGGAGAGACGCTGAGCTGCAGCTGCTGTCTCACACAGAGGACCACAACCAGTTTCTGCTCAGCTACCCCTCCTCACTGCCAGCCCTCCTCAGTGAAGCTACACACTCCTCCAGCACCAACATCCGTCCTCTGAGCTACTTTGAGGACGTGACGGCGGCCCTGTCAGCAGTCAGAGACAAACTACAGGACGTCCTGAGAGAGGAGTGGACAAACGTCTCACCCACTGAGGTGGAGGTTTCACTGTCAGCAGCAGAGCCCACCACCAGAGCTGGGTTCTTCACATATTCACAGGAGATCACTCTGGATCCAAACACAGCAAACACATGGCTGCTATTATCTGAGGGGAGCAGAAAAGCAACACTCATGAGAAAACGACAGTCTTATTCTCCTCATCCAGACAGATTCACTGATGCTCAGGTCCTGAGTACAGAGAGTCTGACTGGACGTTGTTACTGGGAGGTGGAGTGGAGAGGGGGAGTGGGAGGGGGAGGGGGAGGATTGTGTGTAGCAGTCGCATACAAGAATATCAGCGGAGCAGGGGGGGAAAGTGGATTTGGACTCAATGACAAATCTTGGGCGTTAGATTGTAACAAAGACAGTTATTCATTTCGTCACAACAGTATCGAAACTCCCGTCTCAGGTCCTCCGTCCTCCAGAGTAGGAGTGTACCTGGATCACAGAGCAGGTGTTCTGTCCTTCTACAGCGTCTCTGAAACCATGACTCTCCTCCACAGAGTGCAGACCACGTTCACTCAGCCGCTACATGCTGGAGTTTGGCTTTATAATTATGGAGACACAGCTGAGTTTTGTAAACTCAAATAGCCTGAAGTCCTTGGAGGAACTCTTCTACTTCTTGAACTCGTGTCCATCAGAGCTGATTGTCCATGTCTTCACTGCAGAGACCAGCTGTCAATCAAACATGATGGGCGGGGCTTGAACGTCTTCTCATGAGTTGTTCTGTAGATGTTGGACTTTCTTCCGGCTCCTTCCTGTAGCATGGAGGCTGTCACTGCTCAGGAGGATCCTTGTTCACCTGTAAACTTTGCTCTAAAGATTTGCTGGATGTTTCTTTTGATTCATGTTGTTGTTTCTCTTGTAGTGCACGAGTCTTCAGAGACATTTAGAATCACATGTATTACTTTGACAGATTCCATGTTATTGTTGCCCAAATGAACTAACACATTAAACCCAGATGGTTAGAACAACTATTTCATCATCACATGTTTATTCAAAATGATATTACTTCCTGTCATGATCATAATCAATAAGTCCATCATGTATCGTTCTCCTGTAAATAGCTTAGAGTCTTTGCTTGGGAAATACATGGTATAATATTACAGTTATTTGTTGTTGTTGTTGTTGTCCAAATAGAAATGGGGTACTCTGTTTTATAGAACATACATGATCATGATCATAATCAATAAGTCCATCATGTATGGTTCTGTTTGAAACAGCTGAGATGAAACACATGGTGTGGATGAAGGGAAAGTGATGAAGTCATTGATCAATAGTCATTGAACAGACTTTACTGATGGGATGTGTGATCAAATGAAATGTTTGGATAATGAATAAAGTACAAACTGAAACAGGATGTTCTTCTTGTGTGATGTCCAAGGTGCCGTACGAAGCTGATGGAGAGCATGCTCAGCAGGAAATGTACAACGTACTAAGTACACTACAAAGTGTCTGTACTTGTATTGATGTGGTGGTGGGAGCTTTTGCATGGGTCTTCCTGCCCCATAATGAAACATATCAGTGTCATTATCTGGTGAGCATCCTTCAGAAGGCGTCCTTAAATGCCCGCTAACCTTTAACAGCCTTTACTGTCAGACTCTCAGTGGGATATCAGTCACAACTCGTCTGTCTGCTTTTCTGTCAGCAGCTACGAGAACGATAATGGCCGCTGTGAACGATCTCCTCTCTTCTATCTCTAGAACAAACTACTTGAATCAAAATATACTTAAAGTACCAACAATACACATTTGGAGGAGAGGATGTAAACCTTGATTAGTTTTTAAATCAGGGTTATTCAACTAAATCGATGTCTGAGCTCTTCCGGTGTGGTGGTGTGTTAATGTTAATGCAGGATGGCCCTCTGCTGGAAACACGCAGTACTGCACCCATAGTCATATTCTATTCAAGAATTGTTATTCTATATTCTAAGGCCAATAAGCAATGGTCTTTAGCTAGAAAGTCTAACACTACTGATGACTGGCTTACTTTTCGTGTCCTCAGAAATAAATGTTCAGCCCTTATTAAAAAAGCTAAAGCTGAATGCTAACTGAGCTTAACCACTGATTGTTTTGATGACCATCCACAATTAAATCACTTCAGAACAAGAAGGTTTCTAGTTTCCCACAAAAACTGAAGGTCAGTGAGTCTTTTATTTCAGATACAGATGGTATGGCTAATGCCTTTAATGCTCACTTCAAAAAGGCTGCTCACATGTTTGATGAGCAAAGTCATGACTCTCTAAATGGTCGTACTCACAGCCTAGTCAAGAGATGAACTCCCCTGTTTTTGATTTAGCTTATTTCTCGCTCTCTGAAGTCTTACAGGGTTTGCAATCAATTGATCCTAAAAGGTCTGCCGGGCCTGACGGCCTCGACCCGTTCTTTTTAAAAATTGCAGCTCAGATTATTGCACAACCAGTAACTGATATGTTTGATCTCTCCCTGTCCACTCACACACTGCCAGCTGTGTGGAAGCAAGCTCTGGTATCGCCCTCTGGAAAGCTGGTGATCCCACGGAGTTAAATAACTATCGTCCTATCTCAAATCTTTCTGTGTTATCAAAGATTCTCCAGTCCCTAGTTTCTACTCAGCTAAAACTGTTTTTAAATTCACAACATCCTTAACCCGATGCAATCTGGATTCAGATCAAAGCACTACTGTGACTGCCAGTCTGAAAGACGATATTAAGGCTGCTTTGGATAAACAATCTGTTTGTTTGTTGACCTAGCCAAAGCATTTGATACTGTAGATCACCACATTATGTCTAACGTTATGTTGATGTCTCGTTTCGGTCATAATGCCATTTGCTGGTCTCAGAGTTATCTAACCGACCGTACTCAATGCGTCAGGCTGGGTAGCACTGTCTCTGACCGTGTCACCTTGGAGAAGGGAGTTCCACAGGGCTCTATTTTGGGCCCTTTGCTCTTTTTATTATACGTAAACAATATTTGTAATCAGATGCAATTTTCTACCTATCATATGCTGATGACACTATTGTATACTCATGTGCTCCTTCTCTGGATATGGCCGTTTCCAATTTAAAAACTGATGTTATCAGCATGCGCTTATTGATTCCAAACTGCTATTGAACGGTAAGAAAGTCCTCTTGCCTCTCCATTGACACCCTTGATGTTGAGTTTGTCAATACCTACAACTATTTGGGCTTTTGGTTGGACAGAAATCTAAACTTTAAACACTATATTGAAGTTCTAACTAAGAAATTGAAATTCACTCTTGGCTTCCTTTTCAGACTTAAAAGTTGTTTTTCAACTTCATCCCGTAAAAGGTTGGTCTCTGGCTTATTCCTGTCCCAGCTGGACTACGGTGATACCATCTATAGATGTGCCTGTCCCACTGTGTTGGCCAAACTTGACCCGCTCTACCATGCTGCACTGCGTTATATATCAGATGCACCCTATAGGACTCATCATTGCAAACTGTACAGCCTAACTGGAGGGTCCTCACTTGCTATGCGTAGGATGCAGCATTGGTTTTTATTCATGTATAAAGCCATTTTAGGAAAGCTTCCACTGCACATATGAGCCAGATTTGCTCCAGTTTGTGACTCTTACAACCTCAGAACCAGAGCCTGGATACGGGTCCAGGTTCCTGCCGTGCGGACTGAGGCTGGGGAAAGGAGTCTTTTTCATGATGCTCCTTGGTCTTGGAATGACCTTCAGTCACGCCTCAAACTGAGGGCACTTGTCTCTATAGCATGTTTTAAGTTGAAGTTGTCTGAGGTCCTTCCCACCAGCTGCTCTTGCAGTGATAAGTAGCACCTTTCTTACTCTCCTAATGTGCTCCATGTAGGGACTGCTTGTGGTCTTTCTGTTGACTTAGTAGTGTTCTCTGTATTTGATATGTCTGTGTTTCGTGTAAGAACGTGTGCAGTTGCTGCCTTCTTGGCCAGGTCAGCTTTGTACATGAGATTTGATCTCAATGCTTTTGATCTGGTTGAATAAAGGTTAAAGGAAACATGTATTATATATGTGGCATCCTTGGAGGAGCTCAGGAAGAATATTCTCATTAGCATTTCTCCACAGTAGCTTTGTGCACATGGTGATAAAACCTTTGAATCTGAATCATCACCTCCACCCTGAAAACAAAGGCTGTTGGATTTACATCATAAAAAAGATGTAGATCGGTTGCACATATTAAAAACATGTGTACTTAAAACTATTCCATTATGTTAAAGACACAACTATTTAATGTCAAAGAAACATTACATTGTTCTGTTAATGTGAATGTTTCCTTTAATGTTAGGTATATTCCTTTACCCTATGTTTAACCAACATTACTTTGTAATGTTCATTTCAGGCTTTCAATATGCTCAGTATATTTAACTTGTACCTGTTAAAGCAACATCCATCCATCTTCTCCCGCTTCTCCGTGGTCGGGTCTCGGGGGTCTCGTTCCAGCAGAGCCCCAAACGTTCCTTTCCCCTCATCACCCAGCTCTGACTGGGGGGTCCCAAGGCGCTCCCAGGCCAAAGAGATATAATCCCTCCACCTGGTCCTAGGTCTACCCCTCGGTCTCCTCCCAGCTGGACGTGCCTGGAACACCTCCCTAGGGAGGCGCCCAGGTGGCATCCTAACTAGGTGCCCGAACCAGCTCCACTGGCTCCTTTGGACGCGAAGGAGGAGCGGTTCAACTCCGAGTCCCTCCCGGATGACTGAACTTCTCACCTTATCCCTAAGGGAGACGCCAGCCACCCTTCGGAGGAAACCCATCTCGGCCGCTTGTATCCGCGATCTGGTTCTTTGGGTCAGGACCCATCCTTCAGGACCAGAGGTGAGGGTACACTGAACAAGGGGAAAGTGGGGTTGTTCAATTTGCAAATATGCAGTTAATATATGAGACAGGATTGATTCATGTTTCTCGTTGAAACATGAATCAATCCTGTAGAACTATGTTCATCTTGAGGGCTGTAGTTCTATAAGTCTCAATCATGTTCAGTTGTCTCTGTAGCTCCGCCCACTGAGCTCCTCCGTCAGCAGCATGCTCTGAAGCCGATTCCTCAGCTTCTAATTATTATTTACAAATATGTTATTCACAGATTAATATGATCGGACTCAAAGCCGTACTTTAATAGTTTCGTAATTGAACCTGAACAATATGGCACTTTAATGGACAAGATGTAAAGCAGAACTAAATTGCAAAATATATTTATTTTTAAAAATGTGAAGCTTTTTCTTTTTTAAACAAAGGAGGGGGGGGGGGGTCTACCATGTGTTCTTCCTGCATTCTGATGTCTCATCTAAAAACAGGGATGATAGCTCTTATATTTGACTTCAAAGGTATTTTATTTTGAAACTCTACATCAGAATGTCCTGATTTTTTCTAAGTGACTAGATGGGGTGTCCTGCTATCACCCTGGAGTGAGATGAGTCTTTGATACTGGACAGTTTTTGTTTTATTCTCATCTAAACACAGAGGCAGTGTTTCCAGGATTCTACCGTAATGCATAGGATATTCGCGCACCGCAATATCATGTGCGGGCTGGCTTGACCAAGTTTTCCCGAGTGGAGGCTGGCTTGACCGCATTGGGGTAAAGTGCTATTTTTTACGAGTGGGGAGCGGACCTCACCTCCTCCTCCGCGGCAGGCAGGGGAGCTCCGCACCCCCTGCCTGCCGCTAGGGGGTGCTGCAGCGCCCTCAGCACCCCCCTTCCCGCGCCCATGGTAGTGCGCGCACTAAAACCGAAGCCATTGTCAATGGTGTTATAGCGCCCCACTCGATTGATGTCGCACATGAAGCACTCAAAGAAATCCAGTACTGTGGTGTTTCTACAGACGGGAGGAACCACGGAGCATAATCCAGTACTGTGGTGTTTCTACAGACGGGAGGAACCACGGAGCATAATCCAGTACTGTGGTGTTTCTACAGACGGGAGGAACCACGGAGCATAATCCAGTACTGTGGTGTTTCTACAGACGGGAGGAACCACGGAGCATAATCCAGTACTGTGGTGTTTCTACAGACGGGAGGAACCACGGAGCATAATCCAGTACTGTGGTGTTTCTACAGACGGGAGGAACCACGGAGCATAATCCAGTACTGTGGTGTTTCTACAGACGGGAGGAACCACGGAGCAGTGAACATATTCCCAGTCATAATCCAGTACTTTGACTGGAAGAGGGGTGGCATGCAAACAAAATGAATCTAGGTTAAAGACACACCAAATGAGACAGCAGAAACCATTGAACAATATCTCATTGAAACTTTGGCAAAAAACAATTTGTCTGAAAAATGCATAGCATTTACTGGAGACAGTTGCAACACAAACTTTGGAGGAATCCGACGTGATGAAGGGGGAAAGAATGTGTTTGCACATTTGAAGAGGATGCTGCAGAAGAACACTCTGGTCGGTGTGGGCGGCCCAGCACACATGGTGAATCATTGTGTTCATCATGGGGCAGACACAATAGATATTGACCTTGAGAATATCATGTTCAAAATCTACCAGTACTTCCACATTTACACTGCGCACTGAGAGCCTGAAGGAGTACTGTGATGACATTGAATACAGAAGGATGCTTTCTCACAGCAAGACAAGGTGGCTGTCCTTGTTCCAGGCATTGAGAGGATGATACAGATGTTTCCAGCCTTAAAGGCATTCTTTCTGTCTCAGCAAAAAGCACCCATAGTGATCAAGAAGTTTTTTGAAAACGTATTTAGTGAGATCTACCTCTGGCACATGCACTCACTCATGTCTGCGTTCCACATTCAAGACATGGACAAGGAGAAGAACTCCATTATGGAGGTAAAGAAAACAATGAACAGCATCCACACCATTCTTCTTGAACGCAAGAGCAACAACTTCATGTCCCTTAAAGTTAAGGGACTACTGGCACAAAAGCGTAGTGATGGACTTGGTAAGGAATATGACCAGTTCTGTGCTGATGTGCAAGGCCTGTACAGTACATGTCTGGAGTATCTGGAGAAGTGGATGACTCCCATGGAAGAGTTCTCCACATTCACGTGGATGGATCTGAGTGAGCCACCAGAGAGGAATGATGTGGAGGCCTGCATCAAGTTCCTAGGAGAGAAGGGCGTGGTAATTGATGATGTCAAGTGTTTTGACCAGGTCACCAATCTGAAGAGATTCACAGAAAGGTGCTGAGGAGTCCAGTGGCCTGCAGGTGCACCAGAAGTGGACCAAATATTTTGAGAAGGCCAAAAGCATTGCATGTTACTCAGAACTACTGAAGATTGCACAGTTGGTCTTTGCACTTTCCTCTCACAATGCAAAGGTTGAGAGGGTTTCCTCACTGATGCAGAGCCAGAGGACCAAGGAGAGGAACTGAAGGGGATTCTATTTGTGCAATACAATTTGAAAGACATGTCTTGCAAAGACTTTCATGCTTATTTATTGAGCAACCGAAAACTGCTGGGAAAGATCAGCTCCACAGCTAAATATCGATGGGCAGACAAGGAGGATGAAGAAGAAAAGCAGGATGAAGAAGATTGAAGTATGCAGCTATGCAGAGAGAGAAAGCTATGTAGCTGTGGGAGAGAAACTTTAAACTTTTACTTTTAAATTGGGACCCTAGAAAACGGTTTGAAGCTAGAGATATGTGAGAAGTCGTTTCACTGTGGTTGTTTACAATGACCGGGCCTGGACTTGTGTTTACCAACAGTTAAAGTAGGCTCATGGTTCATGGTGCCTCAACATGTGTTTGCTTTGGTTTAGGGAATCAAATGTTATGTTATGTTCACTAATGGCAATTATGCAAATGTCAAATCCAAAACTGCAAAGTGCACTTTTAAAATAATTAGATTAGTATCTTTGTGAGGTTACTGTTTTATTGTTGACATTGACAAGATACAAAGAGATTATTTTTGTTAAAGTTGGATTTTCTATTTTCTACTATTTCATATATTTTGTTATTTATTTTTGTAAGACTTGAAAAGAGAGCTGTTATTTTGCTACAGGTTGATGTTTAAGTTATTCTTGTGCATTTGAGATTTGTCAGAGATAATTCTAGGCATAATAAAGCATGTTGATTGTTGAGTAACCTTGGTTTGGTGTGTCTTTGGTTATAGAGAGATATTATTGTGTTATATATACAGTAAAATAATATAAATAATAATTGTATATCCATACAGAGGAGGCATACTTTAAAACAATAAGGCATCTTTGAGTAAACGTTGAATATCATGAAGTATCTCGAGGCTGGGGGCAGCATGTCCTCTTTTTTGGAAATCAAAATATGGTCACCCATGTCTCTACGTCTTGTTTTAAATGATTGCTCATGCTGTCAGGCGGTGTAGAACTTTACTGCGTGGGTCCGGCTCTGCGGGTCCGGCTCTGCGGGTCCGGCTCTGCGGGTCCGGCTCTGCGGGTTCGGCTCTGCAGGTCTACTCTTGTGCAGACTTGTAAGGACGCTGATGCAGGCTGTAGGCCTACCTTACGTTAAGCGACCATCTTTACCATTCAAGGTGTTGATTGTTAAAGATACAGTATTGTCTGTGGGACCGCAGTGTTTCCCTAAAACCCGGTGTTTGTGTCTCTGCTCTGATCCGCTCTGTGTTCATGTACATACCGGACACACAGATCACAATACTGTGTGGGGGGGGGGGGGTGTCCCGGAAAGCGACACGTGATGCTGGAAAGTGGAGGATATTAATGATTGTGTTACATTTGAGCAGCGGTGCACATACCATGAATATGGGGACATGCCGGACAGATCAAGTCAGGGTGACGATCCACCCGCTGGGAAATGAACTTATCTTCCATATTTGCCGTACACTTGTGTTTACGGAAGTTGAGATGTGTTGGCGCAGCAGCCATTACCAGCAGAGCTCTAGATAGCCTTGGACTAATACTACGGAGGAATAAAAGACCCACACACTTGCATTGTAGTTCACATGACACTGACTGAGTTCTCCGAGTGAGCCAGCAATGATCCCTTTATTAGAACCAGCTGTGTGATTGACAGATTGACAGATATGACGTCATTATAAGAGCATTCAAGAGATGAATCGTTCACAACAGTTCAACCAGATGTTTCTCGGTTGTGATTGGTTGTTCCTCGTCATATGACGAGCGGTGACGTCTCCATTGAAACCAATGGGAATGAGCTCGCAACGCTGATGTGTATGGCTCCGTACAAAGTTGTACTCATTGCATTAGTAGAGGCTACTGTAGCTTTTTACACTGGAGGCGCCATCTCGGCCGAAGTCGGTTCATATGAACCTAAAGGTTCCCTATATATACAGTCTATGGGTTCATCGTTAAATGGTACATGTCGCCTTTAAGGAGCAGAACATTCTGGTTTTATTTGTGTGAATAATGAAATAATCTCAAATGTGTTTTTCTGTGATAGGTCATTGGTGTGGAGAAGATTGACCTCAGCCTTGCTTTGAACATTGTTCCAAAGGCTCTGTAGTAAATGCTGAGTATTCAAATGTTTTGTGTGATTTACTTGACTAACTTAAACTTGATCTTTAACTAATTGGAAACTGGTATTAGTCTGACAATTTCTGAATATGTATTCATAACATTTACATACTGCACACATTGCAGGGATATACACATGATGATATAACTGTCTGAGCTCTTCCGGTGTGGTGGTGTGTTCATGTTAATGCAGGATGGCCCTCTGCTGGAAACACGCAGTACTGCACCCTCCATTCAACATCAATTATTTAGTTACAGAAGAAGCATCAGTGTGTTCAGACATAAAATACAAATACTTCAAAAGTTGAATAGAGAAAAAACAACAACACATGTTCAAATGAAACATATGATATTGTAGTGATCACTAATGAACTAGGTTACATAATTCACTCATGGAACTACAGGTTGGGGGTATTGTTTCCGCACGGACATATGTGTTGCTGACTGTATTTAGTGTGTGCCCTCCTTGCTTCTTCCTCTTTGCTTCCCGGGCTTCAAGCCAGCAGCAACATGTGCTTTTCTCTTGCTTAATAAAGCCAGCTTTGCCCCTTCCATGCAGCGCCTCTGACTCCCTTCTCTCGACACTACAATATCAAATATCAACAATATAACAATTCTGGATCATTCAAATGTTCTAAAAACAAGTACTGCAGTTAGTAACATGAATATATGTGTACACTAGAGGAGTATACTGTATATACATAGGATAGTAGAATGTACAATGTACAGATATACAGAGACCTGCAGATTGATAGGAGCCATGTTATGGGTGTGGTTGGTGTGTCAGTTTATTGAAGTTATAAGTATAGTGCAATATTATTTGGAACACTTGGTGGCGGGGTTTAGCTGCACCGGGTGTATATAAAGAGGTCATAGGTGATAGGAGAGGGAGGACACAGAAGGAAGAGAGCATACCGATTCCACCAGCCCGGCAGATGCTCACCACAACAACTCAAAGTGTACAATGAAAGCCTGGTATGTAAACGCTGAATAAAGCTCATTCTAAAGTGCAACAAAGGCCCGGAAAGTCATCTGTTTGTGGCTGCGTCTGGATCACTCTTCAGCCCTTCTGTGACGTCATGACACAAAGATATAGGACATAGAAACAGGACATTGCCATTTCCAGATAGCATCAACAGAATAAGTTCTAATGCATGAAACAGTAGCAACACTTGTTAACACTTTGGATCATCAGCTCCACTAAAGCCTACCTGTGCACATGGTGGACGCGCTGCAGCTGCTTGACCCGGTTCATCACTACTGGAACAAAAGCACTGTTAGTGTTATTCAGAAAACAAGTCAGAATCCAGACAACATATATATTGAGGGCTGCGGATGGAAATTAGGGTCACTTTGAAATGAGGATGAAATGTACAGCATTGTTTGTGATGTTGTTCTGTCTCCTTCACCTGGGACGGAGACACCAATCGGTTTGAGTGACAGCTGGATTGATTCCCGCACGGTGCTCTCCACTTTCTCCGGGGTCTCCCACTAAATCAGCATTGAAATATTGATCACTTAACACGGACATGTGTGGACATGTGTGTTTGTGTTGCAGTGCTCCTAGTTTCATTTGACTGCAGGAGGAAATGTGACAAAGCATCAGGTCTCTCAGCTGTTTCATCATGGCGTCTTTTCAACCGTGAACGTGCATTTCAATCGTTGCCCTCGTGTTTCTCAGCGTGCCTTCTCCTTTCATTTCTTTTGCTCCTTCATCAAACAGAAACATGTTGACATCAAAGTGTGTAGAGGTGTATTTCTAAGTCTGTAGTGATCTTCCTGTCGGAGCATTCTTTCATGGGCTCCTCCATTGTTGCTGTCAGGCTGCTGGAGATCCTTCTCTTCCGCTCACGGAGGAGTTCCTGGAGGTTTGTTTTCACCTTTTCTTCCTTAGAGAGAGAACGTGAAGCAAATATCAACATCTTTGAACAAGAATACGTTACAAAGCTCATCTCTCCCTTTATTCTTTGCTCCAGATTGTACCTGGAAAAGCAGAACGTGATTCAAAGTGATAGCACGTGTTCACCAGCAGGGGGTGCACTTTGCCCAATACCAGAATATTCTATTGTCACCTTGAGAGTGTCCTCATGAATTGGGACAGGGTCCGCTTTCCAGCTGCAGGTCATTCTTCAAAGCCATCTCCAGCTCATATTGAGTTATTCCAGTGCAATGTATATGAATATGCTGACTGATCAATATGTATTCTATTGATCACCCTTCCACTACAGCCTCCCTGGCCTGGACAAACATGTTTGATCATGGACTAATGAATAGGGTCTTTGACCTCTTGACAAATGCCAGCTGCAGTTTGACATTTCCGCACTCCTTCTTCCTGATCTCCTCCTCTGTGCCAAGTGGAAATGTATTGATGACCCCGTTGAATGGTTCTCTTTCTCCTTCATTTCTAAAACATATCAACACAAATACATGCTTACATTCAGAAGGCCTTAACACATTAGTATTTCAATGTATTGTAAAACACAATTGATCCAACACAGGGTTTGATGTGTTTAGTAAGTCATTCTTACGGGAGGTCTTCTTATTCTCTTTTCTTTTTGCCGCTAGCTTTTCATTGAAACTGTTTCGTTTGTGAGATTTATTTTATGTTAAGAAACAAATAACATAATTAATGCATTTAACAAACTACTAATAGTAGATGAACTACTTCTTCAAAGGTTTACAGAAACTCTGGATAATAAATGGGAACAATAACGGCTCTCTCTCCCTCTCCTGCAGCCCGTCAGTCTCGTGCAGCTCGCTGAACCTGTAATGAGTGACTCGACAGTAAAGAATACATATATGTATAACTAGTTAGCTAGTTCCAGAGCAGATAAGCTAGCTAAGTGTGTTAGGTCTAACTCTTAGTGTATGTTGCTCGGCTCAACGGTCCGTCACAGCGGGGGAGCCTGTGATCGCAGAGCTGCGTGTCTCCGTCAGCAGCAGCTGATCTGATCTATCTCTCGCGTACGGTTAGACTTCACTCGGTTTATTTATTTAAATAAATAAATAAACCACTTTTAGGAAAAGTAAGGAAGTTTGAGCAGTGTGGTTTTATATGAGCAGAGTTTCACATATTTCAAAACGCTAAGTGTAATAGCTGCAGTTAGCCTCCCTGTCAGAATGACTAAGCTCTCAGTGAAGCGCGAGCCATGTTTTCTCTACATTAAGAACAACTTATTCAAAAGATCAGTTCAAAGCAACTAATGTCGTCCGTAGCAGGTGGTGCAGGTGATGTAGCAGGTGGTGTAGCAGGTGATGTAGCAGGTGGTGCAGGTGATGTAGCAGGTGGTGTAGCAGGTGATGTAGCAGGTGGTGCAGGTGATGTAGCAGGTGGTGTAGCAGGTGGTGTAGCAGGTGATGTAGCAGGTGGTGCAGGTGGTGTAGCAGGTGGTGCAGGTGGTGTAGCAGGTGGTGTAGCAGGTGGTGTAGCAGGTGGTGCAGGTGATGTAGCAGGTGGTGCAGGTGATGTAGCAGGTGGTGTAGCAGGTGGTGTAGCAGGTGATGTAGCAGGTGGTGCAGGTGGTGTAGCAGGTGGTGCAGGTGGTGTAGCAGGTGGTGCAGGTGGTGTAGCAGGTGGTGTAGCAGGTGATGTAGCAGGTGGTGTAGCAGGTGGTGTAGCAGGTGGTGCAGGTGGTGTAGCAGGTGGTGCAGGTGGTGTAGCAGGTGGTGCAGGTGGTGTAGCAGGTCGTGTAGCAGGTGATGTAGCAGGTGATGTAGCAGGTGATGTAGCAGGTGGTGCAGGTGATGTAGCAGGTGGTGTAGCAGGTGATGTAGCAGGTGGTGCAGGTGATGTAGCAGGTGGTGTAGCAGGTGATGTAGCAGGTGGTGCAGGTGATGTAGCAGGTGGTGTAGCAGGTGGTGTAGCAGGTGATGTAGCAGGTGGTGCAGGTGGTGTAGCAGGTGGTGCAGGTGATGTAGCAGGTGGTGCAGGTGATGTAGCAGGTGGTGCAGGTGGTGTAGCAGGTCGTGTAGCAGGTGATGTAGCAGGTGGTGTAGCAGGTGATGTAGCAGGTGGTGCAGGTGATGTAGCAGGTGGTGTAGCAGGTGATGTAGCAGGTGGTGCAGGTGATGTAGCAGGTGGTGTAGCAGGTGGTGTAGCAGGTGATGTAGCAGGTGGTGTAGCAGGTGATGTAGCAGGTGATGTAGCAGGTGGTGCAGGTGGTGTAGCAGGTCGTGTAGCAGGTGATGTAGCAGGTGGTGTAGCAGGTGATGTAGCAGGTGGTGTAGCAGGTGATGTAGCAGGTGGTGTAGCAGGTGGTGCAGGTGGTGTAGCAGGTGATGTAGCAGGTGATGTAGCAGGTGGTGTAGCAGGTGGTGTAGCAGGTGATGTAGCAGGTGGTGTAGCAGGTGATGTAGCAGGTGGTGTAGCAGGTGATGTAGCAGGTGGTGTAGCAGGTGATGTAGCAGGTCGTGTAGCAGGTGATGTAGCAGGTGGTGTAGCAGGTGATGTAGCAGGTGGTGCAGGTGATGTAGCAGGTCGTGTAGCAGGTGATGTAGCAGGTGGTGTAGCAGGTGATGTAGCAGGTGGTGTAGCAGGTGATGTAGCAGGTGGTGCAGGTGATGTAGCAGGTCGTGTAGCAGGTGATGTAGCAGGTGGTGCAGCAGGTGATGTAGCAGGTGGTGCAGGTGGAGGTCTCTGCAGTGGCGGCAGACCCATAGCAAGGAGACCTATCATGCTATATTTAAATGATATAGTGTTTGACCATACCTATATAACAGGGCTCGGCAACCCCTGGCACGTGGCACCGTAACCAGTGGCACGTGGCACCGTAACCAGTGGCACGTGGCACCGTAACCAGTGGCACGCTAGGAATAAATGGAATAAGTGGAAAATATTGAAATTGTATTTTCGGATCCTGAACGAGGCCGCCGCCAGAGCGCGTCTCCCCGTTACCCGCAGCAGGAAGCCATGCACGCAGCGCAGCCCCGCTCTCTTTAACTCCAGGTGACTTTCTGCCGCGTTCCTCCGTGGAGCAGATCGTTTCTCCACAGAGGAAAGCACTTCACAAATGTGTTTGTTAAATTCGGCATCATGTAAGTTAGTGATGCTCCAATCGATCGGCCGGTGCTCTCTAAAAATGCCGATCGCGAGAGCCGATCGCATGACGTAAAATACATGACACTTTTCTCTGTGCGGCAAAACAAGCTCTCCAACATGGCTTCACCGTCTGGCAGTATTTTAAAGTGTCCGAATATGACAATAAAATAGCGGTATGCAACGTGAAGCAGAAACCCTGCAGCTCCACCCGCTGAGACGGACCGGTGAGAGGGGGGAGCCGGCAGGAGTCACGTGACCATGCTTGCTGTGATTACGAGTGTGGAATAAACATGTCATCTCAGAGCAATGCATGTGTTCAAGCATATTATCAATTTGATCCAGAAACTGAAGCAGCGGAGGTTTTGGTGGAGGTGCAAACATCTCGGTTGCAGCAGGACGTTTCTGATTGGTTAGTTGACAAGCTGTTGTCCCTATTTATTTGTACTCTGTTACGATGCTTGCTACTTATTCCGTTCATACTTGGGCTAATTAGCAAGAATGCAATGTGTACAGTTTGTAACTTAGAGTTTGTAACGCAAACACAGCGATACATATATATATTTATAAAGGGAGACATTCATATTTTCAGCATATATACAAAGGCCTCATTGCGTTTAATAGTTTACAGTCCTTTTCTTCCAACATCGTGCAACAACCGTTGGAAAGTTCAATAACTTAGGGTGATAAAAAGTATAACTCCAACACCTCAGTTGTCAGCATTATGTGTTTCATGTGTTTTAAAAGCTCAGTTATTGACTTCTTTCTAAAGGGGTACATGTGCAACTTGCGCCACGATGCCTTCTGACCCGGAGCATGTGCTGCATGGAGATACCACAGGTAACATTAGCTTCACTAAGTTGTCTGTTTAGAGAATACATTGCTCACATGTCATTCAATATATGTTTATCACACTAGGTGTAAAGACGGATGCAGGAACATGAGGACTCTGTAACCTGTGTGGTGGACCATCCTGGATTGGAGCCTGTGAGCCTAAATGTGTTTTCCCTGCAGAATGCATTGAATATTTACAGAGCTGAACACAGTTGGACTACAGTTGAGGCAAATAGAGCACTGAGTGGTTTGTTTGTTTTGACTGAAATTGTAAAACGAATGCTAATATTGTTCATGGAAATAAATACTGGTGTATATGGCTTTATGCAATCTTTCATTCTGTCATTGTACATGTACCATTATATTATATACTACACAGCAATGGCATAACACACCCGTGTGTACGACAACAAGTCCACACACAACCTTATGCTTTTGAAATCAGAATATTCTTTACCCATCCAAACATGAATAATCACGACACATTCGATATCAACTCGGAACTTTATTGTCAAAATCAACGGTTATTTGAACCCATAAAAAACAGGAGCTTTGTGAGCTGGTGCTGGGGCTTCCTTGGACACAGGATCAGAGTGGTGATTCCGGCCTGCGTTGTCCTCTGATCCGTGAAATGTCTATGTTAGGTTCAGACAGCAGCCAAATTGAACCGTGTAGCATACCCGGCGATGACCTCCTCCCTGTCAGGTTGCTCATAATGGTGCAGGGTCCACAAAGACTTGGTCGAAGATGAGGTCCATCAAGTTGGCCACGTAGCCTGTGCAAGGTTAAAAAAAGCACAACAAAAAAAGTGGTTGAGATTAGTAAATGCATGTCGTCAACAACAACATACCAGGGCTTTAGCTCCGTTTACTCGTGGTGTGTGTCCCCTCGCATACATACATACAGTGTTGTATCCTAACACACCCCCATTTATATTCATGTGCGCAAACAAGTAAACATACTGCAAAAAACGGCATGTCTCATTAGCTTAGCGTAGCGTAGCTTAGCGTAGCTTAGCTTACAGATCGATGATATATGATCGTTCTTACAGACTACAATCACAAAAGCTTTTACATAACGCTGGAAAAAAACGGCACTTACCTCCAGAAGATTACGTTTGTTATTATAACTTACTCAATATGATTTTTTAGAGGATACAAAATACTAATACATAGGAGAATAAATACTTGTGTTATCGGCTAGGCTAGGCGTGGCTTTACAGCCTTCACACAGATCACCATTACGGCAGTCTGAACATGTTCGCAAATGCCTGATAATTAAAATAAAAGACAAAGCAAAGACTGCGGAGCGTACAAAATAAAATGTTACAAGAACATATAAACACCTAACCGATTACTAGTTGGGGTTGAGGCGACATTGATACGGCTAAGCTACATGCTACATGCTACATACTACAAGCTAGATATAGCTTTATCAGGAAAAAACACCGCTAAATAAAAACTTACAGCTTCAGAATTGGATGTGTCCTCACTGGCCTGGTCCCGGATGGTTGGTATTGATCCCGGGTGTAGCATTAGTTTGGAGGCATATCCGTGTTGGACTTGAGAGAAGTTCATAAACATGTCCGTGGTTTAACTGGCTTAGACATCCTGGCAATAGCAGGCAGAAACACAGATGTGACTGGGGTAGCCTGCCGATAGCCTATATGCGAATGAGAGGTTTGGCAATGCACGTGGCCGTGGCTCATTCCCCTGATAGGTGGAGAGTTGACCAATAAGCGGAGTACGTCTTTGTGACGTAGAAAAGTGTCGGAATGTGGATCCATTTTTTTCAGATCCGTTGCAGCCCCTTTTTTAGAGATTTGGCGAAGGAGGAAAATAGAGAGGGTTGTGTTTTCTGACACTTGGTGAGTTCCCCGGAACACCGGGGACACATAATCATGTATAAAAGACGTACAAAGGTGCATTTTGCATGATAGGTGCCCTTTAAGTAGGATTCAAACCAATTTAGAACTGTTTCCGAAAGTCCCACCCAGTTTTCCAGTCGGTCTAGTAATATGCTGTGGTCAACAGTGTCAAACGCAGCACTGAGATCTAATAATACTAACACTGAAGTTCTGCCACTGTCTGTGTTTAAGTGGATGTTATTGAAGACCTTTACAAGAGCAGTCTCAGTGCTGTGGTTTGGACGAAAGCCTGACTGGAACACATCGAAACAACTATTTAAATGCAAGAAATTACTCAACTGTTGAAAAACAACTTTTTCAATGATTTTACCTAGAAATGGCAGGTTTGATATGGGCCTGTAATTGTTCATTACTGAAGCATCTAGATTATTCTTTTTTAAGAGCGGTTTAATGACTGCAGTTTTCAGGGCCTTTGGAAAAATACCTGAGTGAAGAGATTTGTTTACTATATGAAGTAGATCTGAGGCCATGCAACGAAAAACATCTTTAAAAAACCCTGTTGGAATAATATCAAGGCAGCAGGAGGAGGATTTCAGAAGTTGAATAATGTCCTCTAGGTTTTTATCATTAATCTGATGGAATTGTGTCATGGTGTTTGAATTGATGTTAAGTGGACACAGAGACAACACATTTGCTGTTCCTGATGCACAGGCACTGACTGCTTGTCTGATTTTCTGAATGTTGTCAGTGAAAAAGGCAAAATCATTGCAGGCCCTGGTGGATAGAAGTTCAGAGGCTACTGACACTGGGGGGTTAGTTAGTTAGTCTGTCGACGGTAGCAAACAAGGCACGGGCGTTGTTTTTGTTTTTGGTAATGATGTCAGAGAAGAACGATTGTCGTGCGTTTTTCAATTCCAAATTATAAAGGCAAAGTCTCTCTTTATAGATTTCAAAGTGAACCTGGAGATTTGTTTTTCGCCACCTGCGTTCAGCTTTTCGACATTCTCTTTTTTCTGCTCTCACGGTGTGGGATTTAGAATGTTTAATACAGTGTATTGTGGTATATTCATTTTTATGTCACCCATATAAGAGGTGTGTTACATCAAGTTATCACTAATATATGTGTGGTTGTATACATCCCTGTGTGTTCATAGTTGAAGGAACAAAGTACATTTTTCCTCTCAAATATAGAGAGGTTTTTTATATATATTCAAACAAAGTTCCTTTTTGTGTTAAAAGTAGCGTAGCGCAATAGTCTTTTTCTTCCACTTTACACATAATCAAAAGGTTTTTTTTGGCTATTTGTGAGGTCTGTTTGGAGTGAAAACATTACCCACTGAGTGTTTCTTCAGGAATGTTGCCAAATAACAGGTTTTATGGCACTGGGTGGGGGAATGAGAGTTCTTCTGCTTAAGATCTCCAGAATGTCATGTGGCAGAGAAGTCTACTTATCTTGAATGGTATATGTGTGTTTAATTACTTTATATATGTGTGTTTAATTACTTTGTATTAGTAATAGCAGTGTGTAAACAAAGCTGGAAATAGGAGAAATGTAAAGATTATCTTTGAATAAGCAAAGAGGGTAGAAGTTAAACATAATTAAAAAGCCTCTGGAATGTGTAGAAAGGTGGGAGAAGAAAGCCTGGGCAGGAAGGATGAGATAACGGACACCAGAGGTTTTATTGTCAGCTCAGAAACAAATTTATCACCTCTGCTGGCACGAGCTGATTTGCTAAGGGAAGATATCTTGTTTTAAATCTCCCAATGGGATGACCTGGGGTGAAGGAAAATTCAAGTCACCCCTCTTCTCTTGTTCTGGACTATATAAGTTAGTGTTGCATTAAGTTCGATCTCTCTTCTCTGGCTGTGAACGACCGAAGGATCTCAACGGCACGAGAACAAGAGCAGGAAGTACTTCCTTTAAATATATTGTATTGCATTCTATTATTACCTTGTTTAATTAAAACAGATTATTGTTTAACCTGGCATCTTGGTGTGTTTTTATGATTTCCCTCGTTGTTATGATTCTGCTCCTTTCGCCAAAAGACACACAGAGACAAGGTGGGTTCTAAAAACCCCCCTCCTTCTGCAACAAGTGGCGACCCCGACGTAGGGCGGAAAGGAGCACGGGAGGAGATCGCATCAGCAGCCAGCCAGCGGACGAAGTGTCCAGGGAAGGCACCTCGAAATAATTTCTGACAACTAAATACAGAGCTCTATACAAAAAATAAGGTAAGCAGATACCCGTTACACTCAAAATCTGTGATTTGGCTATATTCAAATTCTTAGAGTTGTCAGAAATATTTTCTCAGTGCCGTAGTCATAGTAGATGGTAGGATGCAATGCATAGTTTTAGCATAAATAAATAAACATAAAATTGATAAAGCAAGAGTGAGTAGTCTCGTGGATTTTTCAGAATCACACGGCTGACTCGTTTGCTGCACGTGAAGCGGTGTAAAGAAAAGGTGAAAGGCCCCGTGAATTCTAGATATTCAGACGGTTAAACTCGCCGGGGAAGTTCAGTGGTTCTTAAAAGAAAAAGATTCCATCCAGAACAGAACAGAATAATACTTTCCAGCGTCATAGGGCCTGCAGTTGTATTATATGTATGATTAAATCCAAGGGGAGATACGCAAATTTCAAAAAAACCATTTTGAAACGACCGGAATCTCGTTCTCTTGTTATGTGGGGTTAATCTAGAAGGCTAAACGTGACGATAAAGCGGTTCTGTTTTTCCTGGGTTCCGACTCCATGTGGACGCCACATAGCTGAAAAGCCGTGTTGAAGCGCGTCCAAAGGTCACGTTATCTGTTGAAATAAACATCGCACTATAAAAGCTGGATAGACTGTACGGGGAATAATTTTTCTGTGAATAATTATTAATATATAGGTCAGATAAAAGACGCGAAGTTGAAGATTGTGGTTCTAAGCAACCATATTTCTCCTCTCACAAGAGGGGGAATTTCATTCCTGGGGAGGTGCCGCCATCTGGCTGGACTTATTTGGTAGTAATTTCTTGCATTATTACAGCTCACTGGCGCTTTTATCCAGAACGACTCACAATAAGTCTCCTCCACCAGGCATATACAATCAAAAACAAAACAAGATTATTAAAATATATCTGTGTTAATAGAGCCAAAATATTTCAAGTACTACTCAACTGCCTTTTGATAAGCAGCTCCATTGTTAGTACACATTTGGATTAAGGGCAGGGCAGTTAAATAAATACCTTAACTACGTTAGGATTAACGACAAGTATTGTCCATTATATTAATAAATACCACTGAACACAGGAAAGCCTTAGTCAGATAAAGAAATACGAAGTCATTCTTGTTTCAAGAAAGCCCCCACCTTCTCCTGGAATGCCATCTCACACGGTTGGATAAACACAGAGGTGATTTATGAGAGAAGCTTGTGTGCAGGCAGCTCCAGGGCACAGTGAGGAAAGAGAGAGAGACAAGAGAATTAAGATGTTTGAAAAGATTAGAAAGAGTAAAAGTTATATAAAATTAACTACTATTCTGGACAATGTCTTATTGTTTTATGAGTAAAAACATGAAATAAAATATATTACTAGATATAACACCTACATGCTTATTGGATTAATAGGGCGTGTCTGTCATAAACATTAGCGCTTAGATGGAGTAAAGTGTTGAAATGTTCTCAAGAGTGGGAGTTTTCACGATGCTTTTTGGTTTTTATTGAGACAATTAAGTGGTATGGACAGAAAACTGTTCCGTGATGATTTCTTTAGGTTTTAGCTTTAGTAATGAAGATTACATTATGTGAGGAAACTTTTCCACCAATACTTCCTTTAAGGGTTAAAAAATATATTCATTAACTGAGAATTGTACTTAATTAGATTTCAGAGGAACTTCATTGCATACAGTAACGTTGAGGGAAAGTAAAAAGAGGTTTACTGAGTATATGAAGTACATTCAAATTAAATATAATAGTGGATTATTCCCCCTTCCCCCGGTCATCCAAGTTATTTGACCCCATGAGGTCAATTCTGTTAGACTACAATCTTGTGTAAGACAAATCATTGTTCTTTTGTCACATTTTGAATCACATAAGAGTTCATTTTGCTAAATCAATTTATCTTTAATTTGTAGTTGGTGTTTGCTAACATTTTTAGGAACGACATAGACCGACACTTGGGTCAAATTACATAACTGTAATCAGATTACTTGTTTTTCAAATATAGCGCTAAATACAGTTAGTTTTGTATTCTGTTACAAATCTAACCATGCTTGTAACACAACATAGATAGATTTAACTTAGATTAAAGAAGATTTTAAAGATGAAGTATATTTTATTTTTGCTGACTAGAATTTTAGAAGCAGAACACCAACTAGACAAAAGAGATTTTACAATGTAGTTTTACCACTTTTAATAAAGTAAAAAGAATCTTGGTACACTACTACCATTAGTTTGTTTTAACATTCACATGTTTCAGCATTCCTGACCATATAGACACTATAGACATTTTGTAACCCTTTGGGGGAGAGATTTAAAATTGAGTTTTTCTCCAGTTGCTGATTTGCTGTGATTACAGCAGCACTGGATAGTTGTGCGCCACCTTTGGGTTGTACTCTGAATCAGTGTGTTAAGTGAAAGGTTGCTCACTACAGAAACAGAAGAAGTGTAACGCATCTCTGAGGAGGTATTGACATTTTGCTTGTGCCTCGTTGACAAGGCAACAGTGGTGTGAAGAGGTACTGCGGTTTTGGGGGGATTTCTGCTGTACAGAGGACAACGTGTGTCTGCCAAGTGATTCCTTCCCTCATCCCAATGCCAGGGAGAGTTTCCTTGGAGCCCACTGACCAGGGCCGGTCCTAGCTTTTTTGGGGCCACTGACTACAGCTGCATCACTGACTGTTCTCATTATGACAAGATCTTGAGATAGGCTTGTCTCAGACTGGTCACACTCTGAAGAAACTATGCAATGATTTGACAAGCATAACTGTGCAAGAGTTTTCCAGAGGGTGGTGTACAACATTAGGTTTAGTGTTTTAGATGGGAGGCTGCTTGTTTAAAGGATGGTCTGGAATGCTGAAAATATTAAAGTTTATTATTCTTGTTTAGCAAACAAGACATCTGATTATTATGTCACACATAATAATCTTGACATAGAAACTAGCTATGAGTAAAACGAGTGGTTTTATACCATTGTTATCATGAACTAAAAATAAATAGGGAAATAGTATCTTGTTAGAGATGAATGGATTTCATATCCTAGACAGGATTAGTTTTTGTGAATACTCCACAAGGTATCTACTAATGTATTTTAAAGAAACAAATTTAAAGAAATTGAATTGACTTGATAAATAAGTAAAGATATAAAGTTGTATTACCCATGAATTAATCAATTGGTAAATTAAAAATAGAGTAAAAGTAGAAACAGCACATTTGATTTTGTAGAAGCCATATAATTGGAAGGAATGTGGGGTCACTGAACCCATCCTACTGTGATTCTTAGGTCTTACTTGCAGCTTCACAGGGAGCGCAAGGCATCATCTTATGAGTTTTAAAGACATGCTTCTCCACCTTCAAAGGGACATCCATTTTCTACCATAGGAGGGTTTAGGATGGACTTCTGTTTTTGGATCCATGAGTTGTTTCGTGTTCGGACGCCCTGGGTTCCACACACTGCTAAAGAATTTAACATTGTTTTTAAGTAGACCAGAATTGAAGATAAATGGGTTTAATGAGCTATGAAATGCAGAGCTACACAGATCCTAGTAATGTTTTGACACAAGATAATAATTAAGTACACAAGTTTCTGAAGTAGATCTATTAGACATTTTAATATAGATTAGGTGTTAATAAACTGTAGTAATACTATAAGGAAGCGACATTTTTTGGCTAACACTTTTCAGGGAATGTGGGGAACAGCTGTTCCGATGAAAAGTTAGATGTAGCTTGAACATTATAGTTGTAATCGTGAATTAATTAATGATGGCGCTCCATATAAGACAGATTTTTGTAGACAAAGGATACTGGCCTATGCTGAAATATCAAAGTCTCTGCAGAGCACACACATGGCCAAAAAGACTGAGACCAACTGACCTTTGACCCTGACTGACAGTGTAACTTGAGAAGACACTGTCAAGGACTGACTCTGGGGTGACTCTGACCAAACTTGACTTTACAACCTGACAGTGTGAGTGTGAGTGTGAGTGTATGTCTGCATGTGATCAGTGCAACTGCATGATTTAAAACAATGACTAATCAAGCATGCTTTTGGACTAACACATTATTCTGGGGCTCCGTGGGAAATGAGAGGTTTTCCTACAAGTCCACAAAAATTGGAAAACCGTACAGGTGACCCGTTTCTAATCTACTTGATATTTCACTCCCACAGGAGGTGGCAGTTTGCAGAATGTGAAACTCAAACTAAAACATGAGGATTCTGTTTCTTTTAGGACTGAAGGATGGAGAGAAACACTTAATTTCACTGAAGTGTTTACTGTGGAAATGATGGATGTATATTTGGGAAAAATGTTGGGTATTTTTTATAATCCCTTATTACCTGAAGGTTTTCTTCCCATACAGGATTTTGGTTACACATGAGTTATGTGTAAAAAGGGGGGAGTGTAAACTTTACAAGGTACATTTTTCATTTAGGGACTGAAAGGAACCTTCTGCCCCAACTCGGATGTTCAATCTGACCATTGATTGACAGTTTTAGAATGGACCTGCTCCATATCTGGGGATAAGATACTGTTTGATGAATGTTGACATGTTTCTAATATTGATTGAGTTATAACAGGTAACATAGATGCAGAATCAGTGGCCAAGGGGCTACTGTGAGAGAGGTAATTTCAGAATGGAATACTGAGGAAGTTGACCGGTGAGTAATGTTTCAACAGGTATTAAAGTAACTGAGGTTTGAAATGTACAAAGAACATATTACAGTTAAAGCTAAAACATTGTAATGTAATGAGACCAAATGTAATTTAGACAACATCATGTAACTAGCCTGGTAAAGATGTGAAAGCCATAGACTTTATTGTTTAGGTCATTATGGGGATATACATTTCATCTAAATTCATAATGGAAAGACATTTGATGACAGTTTGTTGGAATTCTGTATTCATTTTTTCAGCTTGATAATATCTAAGCATTGACAGGTAGAAGCAGTATCACCAGGAAATCATTCACTTTGTCAGTATCATGATTTTGGTTATTTTTTGAATCCATAACATTAGTGTGTTTCTTTACCAGAAACATTAGCAGTTCATATTATATTTAGATTTTAAATGGGATCTCAGGGATTTCATTAAGAATAACACAGACGCTTGTCAGAAACTCAGAGCTATTGAAATATGTTATTTGGTTCACCTAGAGATGTTGGAGTTTTGTTTTGTGGCCACACACCAAGTATTAAGATTCTGAAGCTGCACTGGCAGATAGGAGGTCTACAATTAATTTAGAAAACCTGTTCACAGACGTCTGTTATTTTTAAGAGACCCCACCAACAGGCTCCAAGCTGCTTACGCAATGGTGGGTCAAACAGCGGAGGGCCCCGGAGCCCTGAGCTTGAGGGATTTGTATCAGATTTCTCCACACAGGTTGGTGATGCCAAAGGGGGACACGAGACGCAGGAGGCGGACACAGCTGAGTTCGTCTGGCTGAAGGTCATCAGGACAAAGTGGCTCAACCCCAGGCTCTCCGGCCCCGACCGAGTGACCCAGCGGATCTCTCATGCCGTCCGCGTGGGAGGAAAGGGGGACAGCTCGTACCACGGGAGCCAGTGTGCGGCGAGGAAACCACCTGCTAGGACCGGGGATGACATCAGGATGGACGTGATCCTCGCAGAGGAGGACGACTCGGAAGCTGTCATCAGTGGACGGGAGGAGCAGGATCCGGAGGACATCTCTACAGCAGACGACTCGGAAGCGGCTGTCAGCGGACAAAGGGGGACTTGTCGAGGCAGCAGAGGAGTCTACTTCTCTCTGATCAGTTCCACCAGTGAAGGGAAAGCCGCATCTCCCCCTCCCTATCAGCTGCCCTTGTTGGCGTATTCCTCGGAGGGGGGGGGGGGGCTGATGATTTCACCACACAAGGAGACTGCTTCCTAGTACTCAGATCGCCCCCTAATGGTTCCTTTACTGCCATGGAAGATGGTGTTCTGTTCCCAAACTTTCAAGTACTTTGAGTCTCAGTTTCTGATAGATTTATACAATATTGGGGGACAGACACAGTAGAACAGAATGACAGTAGTTATGTTTGAAGTGTCTTGTGTAAGTTGGTCTCCTGATTGGTAGACCAAAAGAGGGAATTGTGGGATTTAGAATGTTTAATACAGTGTATTGTGGTATATTCATTTTTATGTCACCCATATAAGAGGTGTGTTACATCAAGTTATCACTAATATATGTGTGGTTGTATACATCCCTGTGTGTTCATAGTTGAAGGAACAAAGTACATTTTTCCTCTCAAATATAGAGAGGTTTTTTATATATATTCAAACAAAGTTCCTTTTTGTGTTAAAAGTAGCGTAGCGCAATAGTCTTTTTCTTCCACTTTACACATAATCAAAAGGTTTTTTTTGGCTATTTGTGAGGTCTGTTTGGAGTGAAAACATTACCCACTGAGTGTTTCTTCAGGAATGTTGCCGAATAACAGGTTTTATGGCACTGGGTGGGGGAATGAGAGTTCTTCTGCTTAAGATCTCCAGAATGTCATGTGGCAGAGAAGTCTACTTATCTTGAATGGTATATGTGTGTTTAATTACTTTATATATGTGTGTTTAATTACTTTGTATTAGTAATAGCAGTGTGTAAACAAAAGCTGGAAATAGGAGAAATGTAAAGATTATCTTTGAATAAGCAAAGAGGGTAGAAGTTAAACATAATTAAAAAGCCTCTGGAATGTGTAGAAAGGTGGGAGAAGAAAGCCTGGGCAGGAAGGATGAGATAACGGACACCAGAGGTTTTATTGTCAGCTCAGAAACAAATTTATCACCTCTGCTGGCACGAGCTGATTTGCTAAGGGAAGATATCTTGTTTTAAATCTCCCAATGGGATGACCTGGGGTGAAGGAAAATTCAAGTCACCCCTCTTCTCTTGTTCTGGACTATATAAGTTAGTGTTGCATTAAGTTCGATCTCTCTTCTCTGGCTGTGAACGACCGAAGGATCTCAACGGCACGAGAACAAGAGCAGGAAGTACTTCCTTTAAATATATTGTATTGCATTCTATTATTACCTTGTTTAATTAAAACAGATTATTGTTTAACCTGGCATCTTGGTGTGTTTTTATGATTTCCCTCGTTGTTATGATTCTGCTCCTTTCGCCAAAAGACACACAGAGACAAGGTGGGTTCTAAAAACCCCCCTCCTTCTGCAACAACGGTCATGGCCTTTCTCCATGGAGATATTTTCTTGCCAGTCACTTCCTTTACCTTAGTTGGAGCAATGGCATCTATAACATTTTTAATTTTTGAATTAAAATGATCTACTAGCTCATTTACTGAGATGTTAGCAGGGGCAAGTGTGGAAGAAACATTCTGAGTAAACATTTCCCGAGTATTTTCAGTTAAATATCGCTTTGTGGTTACCTCTTTCTCAACATTCTTGTGAACAGAAATAGAGCTCTCAAAGAAAACACAGGAATGATCAGAGAGCGCAACATCAGTCACCACAACCTCAGAGATATTCAGACCCTTTGAGATCATTAAGTCCAGAGTGTGCCCCTTATTGTGCGTGGGCTCCGTCACATGCTGAGTCAGTCCATAGCTATCAAGAACACAAAACAGTTCTTTTGCCCCTCTGTCCTGAGGGTTGTCAACATGGATGTTAAAATCACCAACAATGACTAGACGGTCAAAGTCAATACACACGATAGACAGCAGTTCAGTAAAGTCATCATAAAAGCTTGCACAGTATTTGGGTGGTCTATAGATATTTAGGAACAGAGCTCGAGAGGAGCATTTCAGCTGAAGGGCCACATATTCAAAAGAAGCAAAGTTCCCATAAGATGTCTTCCTGCATTGAAGAGAATCATTGAACAGAATAGCAACTCCACCCCCTCTCTTATGCATCCTTTCCTGACTCATAAAACTAAAGTTGGGAGGGGTTGATTCGATAAGAACAGCTGCACTGTTATTTTGTTCAATCCAAGTTTCTGTTAAAAACATAAAATCGAGATTGTGCTCAGTGATAAAATCATTGATTAAAAATGTTTTTCCTGCTAAAGACCTGACATTTAATAAAGCTAGTTTAAGTTTGTTAAACACACTATCAGTCAGATGTTTAGTGACAAGCTGTGGCTGACATGGAATCACTGCTAAATTAGATAAACTCACACAAACCTTTGAGCGCTTCCTGTATCTAAGATGATTCACGGCTCTTAATCTATTACCTATCAACACAGATATCGGCAAAGCTACAGGCAGGCAGGGCCCTGGCATGTCCTGGAAAGAGTTGAGAGTGCCATACGCCCTTGAGCCTGGACCCAGCACACATCAGTAAGAGATTGTTGCATTTTGTACACACACATCCTTATCAGGCTTCAGAGACTGCGGATGCTTTCTTGAAGGGAGGGGAGGTGGTTGACGTAGGCACGGTGATGGAGACGGGGGAGATGGTGCGGGGGTAAAGGACATGCTGCCAGCCCTGCTTATCGCCTTAGTTTGGTCTTTGGACTCCAGGAAGGAATCGGTGCCAACCCTCTGTATCGCCTTCATGTGTTCAGGGGGCGGGGGTGACGGGCAGTGGAGACTCCTCCATGTGTCTCATAGGTCTCCCATAATCAGAACATTCCTCAGGCGGGTGCAGTGATACTTCTTCAGGGTTTTCTACGCGATGTGTTGTGTCTTTCTCCTGTTTTGATTCCTCTTGCCGCTTGTCCTTGGCAGAGGGAACAGATTGATGACGCAGGCAGTTGAAAATGTTAGAGATAAACAATTTCACTCCTGACTTGTTCAGGCAAACTGTACTAAACATAAACATAAACTACTGTGCCGCCGGGCTCTAACACATACTGCACTGGTTTTACCACAGGGTTCATTTTCTCAATATATGTTTTTCTTGGCTTGGCGGAAGACAACTCCTCACCTTTAGCTGTGGCACTGACACAAAGATTTGAGTCCATAACAGCACTCACCAAATCATTCATGATAGCTTCAGTAGGAGAAATCTGATGCCTCTTAAAACCCCTTTTAAAGTGTCTTTTATAACAGGTTGAGACAAGGACAATATCTGAGTCAGATGATCAATGATCTCTCTGGATGCCATATCGGAAACATGAAGAATAGTTTGCATCTTCAGGAAGAGCGAGGACAAATGATGGTGTAACTGGGCTCTCAACTGGCTGGCGTCAGCCTCAGGAGAATCAAACGTGTCTGCATGCTGACACTGAGCAGGATTCTCGTCCTCAGGGTCAGTAGCTGTCAAGACTGGGGCACTATCATTTTCTGTTGACACAATGTCTTCACAAATGTCCAAACTACCTGCATGGTTCCTGCTTTTGTGAGCATTACATGATGAACAGACATTTGTGCTGGAGCTACAGTTCTTAAATGGGCCTGTTACAGTTTCAAGGTTCTTTAAGTGTCCCCTTAAATGACTGCACACTGTTGCTTCAGAGAACTTTAAAGTTACACAAGGGGCAGCTAAAAATGGCACTCCTTGTGCTCCCTCACTTGCACCAGTACTACACACATTTTTGTGAAGCCGTGATAAATGAATTTTCAATGCATTAAATGATTGAAATGTACAAATGCAAGAGTCATAGCCACATGGCAAAGGGCTAACTCTTGAGTACTGGCTATGCTTCAAACAGTAGTGCCTAAATAACTGTCTGACGAGACAGCACACAATTTGCACTTCCACGCCATTAAACCATTTCACCTTCAACAAAGCACGATGATGGGATCTGTAGAAAGGCCAGTTCTGTTCAGGTTCCCTTGAATCTTGAGTCTCACTGCTATGCACCAGCTTCACCCTACGACAACAAGAAAGAGTTTTAATACAAGCTTGCAGTTTTCATTAGCTTACTGTCACTAGCAAACATGCCTGTGTGTAAGCCTCAACTTAATTGTGGAAAACAGCTCTAGCTAGCTACGAGCTTAATTCAGGAATAACATCACATTTACCAGACAATAGTGGATAACATTAAGCACCAGTAACACACTTATAAACAGTACACAAGTGGCGAGCCGTCAGGAACCTCGAGGCCCTCTCTTTTTAATGTTTTCCAAATAATATTTGAAAGCATTACAAAAAAAATGTAATTATATTTTTCATTAGTTTTACCAAAATAACTTGAATTAATTGTATTTAAAATAAAATTTCGAAATAAATAAATCCTTTGATTCTGCCTGTTCAGTTTCTGTTGGAGTGTGAAGGGTTAAATGCGTCTCTGTGAGTTATGTGAAGACGGGAGAGCTCGTTGGTCCCTCTCTGCATTCACAGAGGGCCCGCTATAGCAGTGGTTCTCAACTGGTGGGTCGCGACCCAAAAGTGGGTCGCGGACCCGTTTCGAGTGGGTCGCGGATGTGTGAGTGAAGAAAAAAAAATTGGAATATTTTTTTTTAACATTTTTTTTTTTGGGTAAAAAGTCAAACTTTTATTTTGAAGGCCCGATTTCGTAACGCTGTGCATGCAGTCGGCGTTGGACTGGAAGTACCGGAGACCATCAACGGTTTTGAAAACGTCTGTCACGTAGCGATCATCTTCTCAATAAAATATCTTTGCTGATGTTTTCGAGTCTCCTGGCCAATCAGAATCAAGATTGTTGCCAGAAGTCCCCACGGAGAATAACTTTGCGGTAGAACTATTCTTTATACATCCATGGGTACAACTTCAGATAACAATGAACACATAATGAAATATGACCCCCGGTCTGATGACTGACAGGTCACAGAACAATGGGAGCTATCTCCCCTTACCCACAATTTAAAGTAAGTCACACAGACTCTCTCCTCTTTGCTCTTCTCGCAGCAAGATGTCAGAACAAAGTGAAAAACAAACAATGGCATAAAATATTATTAACATGTCGGGTAGCAATAGATTTATTTATTTTCTTCTCAGAGTACCAGAATGCATAGTTTGTTAGTATTTCTAAAAATCTCCTGGGGAGAATCCCCCCAGACCCCCTGCTGGGGTTGGGTTTTCAGCATGCGTGCCTTTTTATATAGTTCAGCTTTGATTCCATCATCTCATTAAACCTTTTTTAAAAGCATACTTTAGTTCTGTGAAGGGATATTTGCACTATACTTCACTTTTATTAATATTGTATGCTGAAAAGCGTATATATTACAGCACGATTTTTTGTTGAATAGATTTGAGTGCTTCAAAATGTTGGGTCGCGATCTATTGACTAAGGAAAAAGTGGGTCCCGAGGCCTGACCAGTTGAGAACCACTGCTCTATAGTAACTCAACGAGAGCGTAATGTCAAATGACAGGACAATTGACCAATCATATCTTCCCTCTAAATGGGCGGGCTTTATTTTCGCGGACTTTATGACAAGTTCCGCCCGCTGTGAGGTCTATGCAAGAGGTGCAGTGACGCGTCCTAGAACCCGGAAGTAAGCTGCGCTCGGATTCCCTCGACAGAAAGCAACGGGGTTTCTCCAGAGGGTTTTGGAAGATAGCTGGAAATAAGATCTGTGGAAACGAACCTGTTAGATAAATGCACGTTTTGTTCAGACGGATAATATCCACATGTCTACCCTACTTTTATTATTTTCGAATCATAAATCTAGTCGATAGATTTATGATGGATAGATTTATGATTAGCATAAGTTCGTTCATGATGGCTCACTTCAGTGATAGTGATGGCATCGTTGCGAAATTATTAACCGAGTCATTTTAAGATTGAGTTCCAATGATGAACTGGAGAGGCAAAGGATCAGCTGACTGACCTGCAAGCGCTTCATCCAGAAGGACAGGAGGATGGACTTTGTGTTTCAGTGATTGATTAGTTTACTTAGTGGAATGCTGTGCAGCCATACTTTCAGCTACAGGAACCATTCAGACATCACAAGATTCAGCCTTTTCAGCACATGATGGGAAACTTTCTACTTTTTCAAAAATATTTTATACTTTTTGAAATATTCAGCTTTTGAAACTCTTTCTTTTTAACATGTAACTCAATGGGAGGAACCTTCAAATCCTCTTTTACCTACACCTTGCACCAAATGCTACTCCTTCCACATACTTTCATCTCGAGACTTCATTCCAACTTTAAGATGATCACAAGACCTTCAGCTATTAAACCTGTTTTACAGATTTATGATATCTTTTACACTTTGAGATATTTAAACTTAGTTTGGAAGCTTGGTAAAGAGGCTTATCTATACATTTACTACTACAACACTACCTACTAAATACACAACTACTACTTCTTCTAATACAACGACTACTACACGACTACTACTACTCATACTACTAATCCACTACTATGTCCTTCTAATACAACGACTTCTACTACTACTACTAATACAACTACTACTACCACTACTTACTGTCTTCTATACTACTACTACTTACGACTACTACTTCTTCTAATACTAACTACTTTCTACGACTACTACATACTACCTACTTACTACTCTAATACAACTACTACTACCTACTTACCCTAATACAACTTACTACTAAACCACTACTACGACCACTACTAACTTCTTCTAAATTACTACTACTTTCTACTACTACTATACTACTACTACTACCAATAACTACTACCGTCTAATACAACACTACGACTACTATACTACTTCTTCTAAGACTACTATAACTACTTACTACACTACTTACTACTAACACTAGTACTGTTATCTGTGTTGGTTATTCTTCTCGCGTCAGGAGAGAAGCTTAACAAGGAGACTAAATGGAGTCTCTGAGATGGTTTCAAGTTGGTACTTTAATTCAAAATGAAGGCGCGGTTATGTTACAAACAGAATATTGTTTGACAGAAAAGCAGCTGTGTCTCTGGCAGGTGAAGAAAGAGGCCGAACCCCTCAGGTCCCGCTGTTTATATATCCTCTGCTGGCTCCTCCCTGCGGGCCGGCTCTCCACCTTTTAATGTCCGTTGTTACGCATATCAGAGGATACACACATTGTACATTCAAGATATCCAAACACGCCTTTTCTCTTCCTTAACTCTTTCATGACTTTTCATTTAACACATTCTGAACGCTGTAATCAATACTCCAACAAATACAGGAAATACTTCACGGCAGTTTGGTTTCCGGTCGTTCCTGATGTTGTCACATGCTACCCACATCTGTAAACAATAACGTACTCAAATAAACTGTACCTTCATTTAATATTCAACAATAATAATATCTCGATGTCTGTGGTTGTAGTGTTGGAATCAGTAGGTTTCGGTGTGCAACATCATATCGCTGCTAAATTCACCTCTATAGTAAATGGTATATTAGCCTCATGCTAAATGCTAACCGGAGATGAAGGATTTTCAGAATAAAAGCTTAACAACTGGTTGTGCACGAGAACTTCTGGTGTTTCAGTATAAAACAGCATTTAAACTGACGGTATGTTTAAGTACATTATGCTATCAAAACATTGATTTTAATTTCTAACAGTACTTACAGTAAAAAACGACTTACTGTACATTCAACTATTAACTCGATCAGCTATCTCAGGACATTGAGGCTATACACTTACAGTGGAGGAAACAAGTATTTAACCCCCTTCAGACTTTGTAAGTTTACCCACTTATTTTACAACTAGAAGCTCTTTTCAAAGGAAGAGCAGGTTGTAACCGAGGCTCTGTGTAGGTCAGAGTCTGAGCGCTGCTGCTCCTCCTGGCATGACTCAGCGTTTGATGAGCCCTCCCTCTTCTTCCTGCTCTCAGACACAGCCAGCTCCACTCAGTACTTCCTGGTTCCTCCCCTTCAGACCCACCCTGAGGAGGAGGGGAGAAACCAACATGTGGGTAAAGCACAAGAGCTGATAGGCCACATTCACTGCTCACACACACACACACACACACACACACACACACACACACACACACACACACACACACACACACACACACACACACACACACACACATGCTGTCAGAGCAGCTGACTCACTAGTTTCAGCTCTCAGGAAGTGAAACTCACACTCGCTGCTACTGAGAGGTGAAATGGCGCAGAAAGGAGTTCAGCTGGAGCGGGAAATCTTATCTTGTCCCATCTGTCTGGATCTACTGAAGGATCCGGTGAGCACTACCTGTGGACACAGCTACTGTATGAAGTGTATTAAAGGCTTCTGGGACGGAGAGGATGAGAAGAAGATCCACAGCTGCCCTCAGTGCAGGCAGAGCTTCACACCGAGGCCTGTCCTGTTGAAGAACACCATGCTAGCAGCTTTAGTGGAGGAGCTGAAGAAGACTGGACCCCCTGCTGCTCCTGCTGATCTCTGCTATGCTGGAGCTGAAGATGTGGCCTGTGATGTCTGCACTGGGAGGAAGCTGAGAGCCTGTAAGTCCTGCCTCGTGTGTCTGGCCTCTTACTGTGACCAACACCTCCAGCCTCATTATGAAGTCAGCTGCCATTAAAGAAACACAAGCTGGTGGAGCCCTCCAAGAAGCTCCAGGAGAACATCTGCTCTCGTCACGACGAGGTGAAGAAGCTGTTCTGCCGCACTGATCAGCAGAGTATCTGTTATCTCTGCTCTGTGGACGAACACAAAGGCCACGACACGGTGTCAGCTGCTGCAGAGAGGACTGAGAGGCAGAGAGAGCTGGAGGGGAGTCGACTCAACATCCAGCAGAGGATCCAGGACGGAGAGAAGGAGGTGAAGCGGCTTCAGCAGGAGGTGGAGGCCGTCAATGGCTCTGCTGATAAAGCAGTGGAGGACAGTGAGAAGACGTTCACTGAGCTGATCCGTCTCATGCAGAAGAGAAGCTCTGATGTGAAGCAGCAGCTCAGATCCCAGCAGGAGAGAGAAGTGAGTGGAGTCAGAGAGCTCCAGGAGAAGCTGGAGCAGGAGATCTCTGAGCTGAAGAGGAGAGACGCTGAGCTGCAGCTGCTGTCTCACACAGAGGACCACAACCAGTTTCTGCTCAGCTACCCCTCCTCACTGCCAGCCCTCCTCAGTGAAGCTACACACTCCTCCAGCACCAACATCCGTCCTCTGAGCTACTTTGAGGACGTGACGGCGGCCCTGTCAGCAGTCAGAGACAAACTACAGGACGTCCTGAGAGAGGAGTGGACAAACGTCTCACCGACTGAGGTGGAGGTTTCACTGTCAGCAGCAGAGCCCACCACCAGAGCTGGGTTCTTCACATATTCACAGGAGATCACTCTGGATCCAAACACAGCACACACACATCTGCTATTATCTGAGGGGAGCAGAAAAGCAACACTCATGAGACAACAACAGTCTTATTCTCCTCATCCAGACAGATTCACTGGTTATCCTCAGGTCCTGAGTACAGAGAGTCTGACTGGACGTTGTTACTGGGAGGTGGAGTGGAGAGAGGGAGGGGGAGGAGTGTTGGTAGCAGTCGCATACAAGAATATCAGCAGAGCAGGGTGGGAAAGTGAATTTGGACTCAATGACAAATCTTGGGCGTTAGATTGTAACAAAGACAGTTATTCATTTCATCACAACAGTATCAAAACTCCCGTCTCAGGTCCTCTGTCCTCCAGAGTAGGAGTGTACCTGGATCACAGAGCAGGTGTTCTGTCCTTCTACAGCGTCTCTGAAACCATGACTCTCCTCCACAGAGTGCAGACCACGTTCACTCAGCCGCTACATGCTGGAGTTCGTCTTTATTATGATGAAGGAGCCACAGCTGAGTTTTGTAAACTCAAATAGTCTGAAGTCCTTGGAGGAACTCTTCTACTTCTTGAACTCGTGTCCATCAGAGCTGATTGTCCATGTCTTCACTGCAGAGATCAGCTGTCAATCAAACATGATGGGCGGGGCTTGAACGTCTTCTCATGAGTTGTTCTGTAGATGTTGGACTTTCTTCCGGCTCCTTCCTGTAGCATGGAGGCTGTCACTGCTCAGGAGGATCCTTGTTCACCTGTAAACTTTGCTCTAAAGATTTGCTGGATGTTTCTTTTGATTCATGTTGTTGTTTCTCTTGTAGTGCACGAGTCTTCAGAGACATTTAGAATCACATGTATTACTTTGACAGATTCCATGTTATTGTTGCCCAAATGAACTAACACATTAAACCCAGATGGTTAGAACAACTATTTCATCATCACATGTTTATTCAAAATGATATTACTTCCTGTCATGATCATAATCAATAAGTCCATCATGTATCGTTCTCCTGTAAATAGCTTAGAGTCTTTGCTTGGGAAATACATGGTATAATATTACAGTTATTTGTTGTTGTTGTTGTTGTCCAGATAGAAATGGGGTACTCTGTTTTATAGAACATACATGATCATGATCATAATCAATAAGTCCATCATGTATGGTTCTGTTTGAAACAGCTGAGATGAAACACATGGTGTGGATGAAGGGAAAGTGATGAAGTCATTGATCAATAGTCATTGAACAGACTTTACTGATGGGATGTGTGATCAAATGAAATGTTTGGATAATGAATAAAGTACAAACTGAAACAGGATGTTCTTCTTGTGTGATGTCCAAGGTGCCGTACGAAGCTGATGGAGAGCATGCTCAGCAGGAAATGTACAACGTACTAAGTACACTACAAAGTGTCTGTACTTGTATTGATGTGGTGGTGGGAGCTTTTGCATGGGTCTTCCTGCCCCATAATGAAACATATCAGTGTCATTATCTGGTGAGCATCCTTCAGAAGGCGTCCTTAAATGCCCGCTAACCTTTAACAGCCTTTACTGTCAGACTCTCAGTGGGATATCAGTCACAACTCGTCTGTCTGCTTTTCTGTCAGCAGCTACGAGAACGATAATGGCCGCTGTGAACGATCTGCTCTCTTCTATCTCTAGAACAAACTACTTGAATCAAAATATACTTAAAGTACCAACAATACACATTTGGAGGAGAGGATGTAAACCTTGATTAGTTTTTAAATCAGGGTTATTCAACTAAATCGATGTCTGAGCTCTTCCGGTGTGGTGGTGTGTTAATGTTAATGCAGGATGGCCCTCTGCTGGAAACACGCAGTACTGCACCCATAGTCATATTCTATTCAAGAATTGTTATTCTATATTCTAAGGCCAATAAGCAATGGTCTTTAGCTAGAAAGTCTAACACTACTGATGACTGGCTTATTTTTCGTGTCCTCAGAAATAAATGTTCAGCCCTTATTAAAAAAGCTAAAGCTGAATGCTAACTGAGCTTAACCACTGATTGTTTTGATGACCATCCACAATTAAATCACTTCAGAACAAGAAGGTTTCTAGTTTCCCACAAAAACTGAAGGTCAGTGAGTCTTTTATTTCAGATACAGATGGTATGGCTAATGCCTTTAATGCTCACTTCAAAAAGGCTGCTCACATGTTTGATGAGCAAAGTCATGACTCTCTAAATCAGCGGTACTCAACCTTGTCCTAATCAGGAGCCACATTGACGAAAAAATATTTTTGCAAGAGCCACAATCCAAAAGCGCTCCTTTCCTCCCTGAAACCATTATGCATTTGAGAATATGGATAATAGTAATATGTTACTAAGGAATGAAACGCATAATGTACAGTGCAATAACTGTGATTTATTATTTTCACTGCAACCACAAAACACACATTGCTGATCATCACTGCCCATAACAACAGATAACAGACAGCATGTTTACTGATCATCACAGTCCATAACAACAGATAACAGACAGCATGTTTACTGATCATCACTGCCCATAACAACAGATAACAGACAGCATGTTTACTGATCATCACAGTCCATATAACAGCAGATAACAGACAGCATGTTTACTGATAATCACTGCCCATAACAACAGATAACAGACAGCATGTTTACTGATCATCACTGCCCATAACAACAGATAACAGACAGCGTGTTTACTGATCATCACTGTCCATAACAACAGATAACAGACAGCGTGTTTACTGATCATCACTGTCCATATAACAACAGATAACAGACAGCATGTTTACTGATCATCACTGCCCATAACAACAGATAACAGACAGCATGTTTACTGATCATCACTGCCCATAACAACAGATAACAGACAGCATGTTTACTGATCATCACTGCCATAACAACAGATAACAGACAGCGTGTTTACTGATCATCACTGTCCATATAACAGCAGATTATAGACAGCAGGGGTTGTCAGAAGAGTAATGTTGTACTTACTTCACACTCAATGTGATTTATGACACTCCTTCTGCCGCACAAGTGATTTGAAGTCGGGCTCTGCGCTGGAAACGGCGATCCGAAGGGCCCTCTGTTGTGTGCTGCAGACTCAATCTGTTTCGGTTGCGACATTTTATTTTTGAGAGCGCAGAGAATGCTGCTTCATCACACGGTATGTGGACGGAAACATTGAGATGATGCGTCTTGCCAGTCTGGAGATATTTGGTAGATGCCCCACCAGTTTCCAAAAGTCCACGACATCTGTAATCCGAAACTGACGCTGAAGTTCATCTGAGCTCTTTAACTCCACGAACTCCATTTGAAGCTGCACAAGTCCGAGCTGGTCGCTTATTTGCTTCATTTCATTGACCTCAATCAGGAATGGGTTTTTCACAAGTAGAAAAATATTGCTATGGTCCTTGAAGTCGTGGAATCTTGATGTGTAGTTTTGCTTGAGCTCAGTTAGCACGTCACAGAATTGTGATTGACAGGGCAGGAGAGCGTCTGCATCCATCGCCATCACTTTCTGCACGGTGGGGAAGAAACGGTAATCAGAACCACGGACACTTTGTTCGAGTACATCCGGTTTGTCAGAAAATACTCTGACAGCCGTGTAGAGCTCATACACGGTCTTGTTTCTTCCCTGCATCTTGAGATTAAGTTCGTTCAAGTGCTGCGTAATATCACACAGGAACGCAACAGACAGCACCCACTCTTTATCATCCAAAAAGGAAAATCGGGAAGTCTCCCCTTGGCCGACAATGAAGGATTTCAGGGGTTCAAGCAGGTCCATGAAATGTGCAAGCATACGTCCTTTAGACAGCCATCTGATCTCGGTGTGGAACACCAAATCTCCATAGTGAGTGTCAAACTCCTCACACAGCAGTTTAAAATGTAAGTGGTTTCTTGCACGGGCCCTGATATAATTAACCACTTCGATTACATTTGCCATCACTTCATTCAGACATTTGAACTTAGCAAACAAGGCTTGTTGATACACAATACAATGGTATGAGAAAATACCCTCCGCAGCAACCCCGCCGTTTCTCAGCGTTTCTTTCAGCAAAGCCACGGCTCCGTTCCTCTTACCAAGCATCGCCGGTGCGCCATCTGTTGTGAATGCTGTGATTTTTTCTGGTCCAATGTTAAACTTTTCTAATGTTTCCAGCACAGCGTTTTTTATTTCAATGCCCGTTGTTCCATTTTTCAGTGAAACCATGTCAAGCAGTTCTTCTGTAATGTCAAACTTACTGTTGATCGCTCGGATAAAGATGAGTAATTGTGGCGTGTCATTGATATCCAAGCTTTCGTCCATTGCAAGGCTGACAAACTCAGCGGATGACAGTTTGTCCTTAAGAGTATGTGCAATGTTCTCTGAAATGTCTGATGCCCTCCTAGCTACAGTAGAATCCGACAGTTGCATTTTTTTTGCCTCTCGTTCCAGGTCTTTTTTCTCAGGAATCAACGTTGAACAAGCCAGCAGTATGCAATCCTTCACCATTTCTCCATCAGTATATGGCTTCATCCTTTTCATCAGTTCATGTGTGATTTTGTAGGATGCCTCTGTCGCTCTTTCACTCGTATTAGTGTGGAATAAGTTCTTTTGAGCAGTTCGGTTCTGTTTGAGTCTCGCCAGCTTTTCCACCCTCAGCTCTCCACCTTTCGGAAAGTCGGTACTGAACTTCGGGTGTTTTGTGTCGTGATGGCGCTGCAAATTGGACCTTTTAAATTGTGAAATGACGTTGTCACAAAGCAGGCAGATGCATTTTCCCGAACCGGTGGAGACGAAGAAAAACTCGAGTTCCCAGTCCTCTTTAAATGTTCGATATTCCTCTTCATATTTTCGTTTCCTATATTCCTTTGTCATTTTTACATAGTGCTGTAAGCTAGTTTTCCCAGTGTGACGGAGCAATTATCTCGCGCACCTGCAACCAGAGCGCGAAACCTGCAACCAGAGCGCGAAACCTGAAATAATTTGTGATTGGTTGTTCAGAGGGATTGGGGGGCGGCTTAATAGACTGATGTGTGACTTGTGAGTGATAATGAAATGTTGATGAATTCTGCTGACCATGTTTTTGTTTTTCGTTTTTTAAAGATTGTTTTAGATTATTTATTTTTTAAGTAGGACTTAAAAGAGCCGCAACTAGTCTTAAAGGAGCCGCATGCGGCTCGCGAGCCGCGGGTTGAGTATCGCTGATCTAGGCCCTTTGTGTTTAATGGATACATGTCACACTGTGGGAAACGATCTTTCTGGATGTATAACACATGTAGAATTGTTTACAATAAAGCTGACTTTGACTTCCTGGCTTGCATATTTTAACAAAGCTTTTCATTTGAGCCACACTGAATGTAACTAGAAGTCATGGCTGTGTCAATTACCAGTCTGATATCGTTTTACAGAGATGACCAGAAGAGTGGAGATAGAGGAGAGAACCACTACAAGTCAGGACACTCAGTACAACAGTGCAGCCTAGATGAAGGTGTGCTTACCGGTGTTGTCAGAGCTAGCATGAGGGACAAGGTTTATAGAGTGTCGGTGAGTAGTGATAGCAAGAGTACCGTTAACCTAGAGTTCATTAATTCACATTAATTCCCATCAACAAATCCATTTGATGTGTCACATGAAATCTTTATTAGGCAAGTTTATTTATAGCACTTTTCAACACAAGGCAATTCAAAGTGCTTTACAAAAAAGGAAAGACATTAAGAAAATGGCATTTAAAATCAGTCATTAAAAAGAAAAGCTAATAAAATAAACATTAAAAGAAGAAATACATGGATAAAAGTTACAGTGCAGTTTAAGATGTGAATAGTTCAATTAAAAGCAGTGACAAAAAGAAAAGTCTTCTTGCTGGATTTAAAAGTAGTCAGAGTTGCAGCGGACCTGCAGGTTTCTGGGAGTTGGTTCCAGATGGAGCATAATAACTGAACGCTGCTTCTCCATGTTTAGTTCTGACAGGGGCGTAGCTGGAAATTCTGGGCCCCATGAAAGAATCTATTTGTGGGCCCCCAATCCATGCGAGTGCGTGTTAGCGCGCACGCTAAAAGAAATTTGGCCATTTATTTATTGATGAAAACGCATAATATGGTTTTTACCTATACATTCGGATCAGCAGTTTCAGCACCTGAACTGTTGGTGGGTGAGCCTAGTAAAGGATGTCGCATTGCGTTCATCTTCAATGAATGGACCAATGCAATAGTCTACCAAAGAACCTTGTGTCGCACTAGCTCGGCATATTTTCCCCTATTCTTGTGACAATGTTTTCTGATACTCAACATACAAAAGATGTTACTTGTCTTGTCTCTCTGTAATCCCATCTCCAACACAAATAGTCTACTCAAGCACACTATTAGAGCACTAGCTCTTTTGCTGTAGCGGGCCGGGTTGCTGCCTTTCTCAGCAGAGTGCTAAAGCCCTACCTGTTACACGCGCAAGTAATTCGAGGAGGCGCGAGTGACAAGTGTTGAGCTATTGGTGGGGACAATTCAGGATTCTTGGATACTGGTGGGGTCATGACCTTGCGTCCACCCCCTAAACGACACGATGAAACCCAACCTCGAAAACCCTGTTGAAGTTAATGAACTGTAATGGACTGCAAGAAATCAACATGCACTGACTCTCAACTTTATCTTCTGTCTATTTAATTGAAAATTAAACCCAATACAGGAATGAACAAACAACAAATCTCAACATTCTTTGACTTATTAAATTAAGATTTAAACAACACAAGGACAAAAGTATAAATTAACTGAAGATTTGAACACAATTATAAAACAATAAACTCTCAGGACATGAACACACTAACAGCAAACAATGAAAAATGTAGTGCTAGAGGACTATGCATCAGATAGTAAGTGTTCCCAATGTGGGCTGTAGCCTGTCAGCTTACTATAGGGGAACTTCCCACAATCCTGTCATAGACTGGATTTTTATCCCTAAATCCCGAACGCCAATCGCCGGACCTTCTTGGTGGCAAAATCTTTGACGAGCTCTTTGAAATCAAGTGACAGAGCCAGCTTGCTTTCAATCGATAACATTGCAAGGCTGTTCAACCTCTCTTGCATCATGGTAGATCTTAAATAGCTCTTGATAAGTTTCAACTTACTAAATGATCTTTCACCACCAGCTACGGTAACTGGGAGCGTCAAGAAAATTCTGAGGGCAATGCAAACGTCTCCAAAAATGCTCTGGAGTTCCATCTTGTATATTGCATTCAGTAGATCAAGAGAGCTACAATCAGAGGGGAAAGTGGCAGAAAATATTTTATTGAGATGCCTTATCTCACTCTCACACTGATCTGTGAGATCCTGTGAGTGTTTCTCCCTCAGTGGCTGACACACAGAAGCCATGACACTGTCACTCAACTTCCCAATTTTAAGTATGGCAGCAAATTCTTCAACAATATTTGCTGTTGTTTGGAACCGAGTGTCCAAGTCACTTATGATCTGATCCATGGCAGTGACAAACACAGTGTTGTTTCTGGCCTATCCTCCTGACCTGTTCCTTCAGCAGTTTCATCATGAAACCTCTTCCTCCTCCTCTCACGGCAAAGTGCTTTTTTTAAATGAGGTGGAACCTCCATTTCCTTAGCTACCATTGATGCCTCAGACAGAATCCCATCCATTTCTGAGAGTCTGCATCTCATCTCTTAGTGCAGCAACATTAGCTGCCTCCACCTCTATTGAGATGTTCCCTGACTGGAGTATCACATTTCTGTCATCAATAGATTGCAATACTTTCACCCAAATGGTGAGAAGGACAATGGCATCAAATGACATGAGGTAGTTCCTCAGACCAACAGCTTCAGATCTGGCCTCACCTGTGAGACTGCATGAGCTCAGTATGGTAGCAAGGGCTTCAATGACACCAGGTAGGTGCTTTGCTACAGGTTTCACAGCATCAATTCTCGCACTCCAGCGAGTGTCAGATAGCTTATGTACAGAGCAACCTGTTTTCTTTTTGTATATAGACCAACGAGATGGACTGGCACTTACAAATGTGTAGAGGCGGTTAATGTAACCAAAAAAGTTGGACACTTCAGGGCTCGATTCTGCAGCATGCACGCCTACCAGATTCAACGTGTGGGAGGCACGAGGTGAGAAAGTAGCAAGATTATTCTTGTTCAGTATTTGGGCTTGGACTCCCTTGATTTTCCCTGACATATTCGCCCCATTATCAGACCCTTGCCCCCTGCAATCACTAATGTCTATCCCTAGATCCAGAAGCACCCTCTCCATCATGCCTGCTATTTCACATCCTGTTTTTCCATTGAAATCTTTGAATTCAATAAACCTTTCAGTGATCTCCCATTCACCTGTGTCTTCATTATAATGTACATATCTTATGAGCACAACATTTAGCTCGGTGTGGGAAATGTCAGGCGTTGCATCACAAATGATTCCATAGTATATGGCATCCTCCCTTTCCGTCAGAATGGTATTTAAAACCTTTCCCCCACACAATTCAATCAACTCGTTCTGGATGTCTGGGCTCAGATAATGAGTTAGCTGGCTTCCTTTTTTGGATGTCCTGATTTTGTCTAAGTGGTCTTTCAAGAGTGGATCATATCGTGACAAAAGTTCTAGCGTACCTACAACATTTCCATTGTGGACATCGCCCAAAGCATGCGTTTTACCTCGGAAAGCTGAATTCCTCGTTGCCAAGTGCAGAGTGACATCAAGGAGTCTCTGCAAGATAGCTTTGTTTTTCTCACTTTCAGACTGTAGCTCTCTCTGCAACTGATGATCAACGCCACATGCAGTCATAACCGAACACTGTAGGTGTTTCCATCGCAAATAACAGTCCCTGTGATTCCTACTTGTTTCATGGCTTGGGAATTGATCATACGTGCGACGCCACTCGACGTCACACATCTTGTATCCCTGGTCACTACTCAAAGCACTAAGAGAGGGTCTTTTTTGCTCCTTGGAGAAAAGAACACATGGTATGCAGAACAGTGCATTTGCACTTTCACTGTGAATCAACCAGTCCCTTTTCCCTTTTCCCCTACCCTTATCTGCTTTGGTGTATTTCAAGTCATCTGGAAATCTCTTTCCCTTTGAATCATGTGGAAGTTCTTGATCTGTTTCTCGCATTGCTAATTTCTTTACAATAGTTGCCCTGTCCTTGTCACTCATCCTAGCTGGGAACAACCCTGGGTCAAGTGATAGCAGATCTTCTACCTCAGACACCTACAGGTGGCTCAGTATCTGTGGCATCCTGTGTCGGAGCCTCACTTTGTCCCTGACATTGACTGTCCATAGCTGCTTCCTCCTCATCTGTGCTGCTTTCATGGTCCTCGACCTCTTCTTGTACTGGTACTTCTGCCTCTTCACCTCTGCTCTCCTCGTTGGCTGCCTTGCTCGAGGGCCCTGGCTCTAGAGTATCCATAGTGTACATCATTTATAAAATGCCCTATAATAGTAATAACACAGTACAGCTCGAGCTATCTCTTAATTGTTATAATAATAATAATAATAATAATAATAATTTGTATAGATATTTTCCAATTGCTCAAATCTAGCTATAGCTACTGTAACAACCTCAATATAATGTGCCAGTGGTCAATGGTATTGCAATTACTGGAAGAACTAGAGTAACTAAATGTGAATATTACCTAAAGTTGTATTCAATGCATGGTAAGCATATTTCAAATCTGTTTGTTAACCCCAAGCCCTGCTGCTTTACCTCCCTCTCCTTCACCTGGGAGCTGGCCTGAGGGAAGGGGAACTGACCCTGAAGCCGCATCTGTGCATTAGAGCAGATGTGATTAGCATGTAACATTATACAGGTTAGGTTAGCTAGCCATAGCAAAAGGGCATAGCTGCTGGATACAAATTCACTGGGCTCATCTACACTCATCTCATTTTTGATAGCAACAGGTAGCTAACGTCAGCCACAAAATGTTGGCCAAGCTGTTATGGGCTTCAAAACAAGTTCTGTGAAAAAATACCTTTCTTGTGAAAATACTTGGTGACTAGCTGTCGACCTCTTTTATTATTTTCCTCTTGCTGACGTTTTTTCTTTCGTTTCTGAGCTCCTGATTCAGGAGCTGGAGAGGACATGTTCCTGTCAGTCTGTTCAAGCTGCAAGCTGCTGGTGCGCTGCTGTGCCGCCTAGTTATAGTTGAAAGTGGGGGTGCAAGATTAGTAACTGGCAGGCAAGGGGTGGTTTGGAGTGGGTCAGGCACGACCACCTCCATGGCAGAATTTTTTTTTAATTTAATGAACACCTGTACGTGCAATTTCCTGCAATATAGAGCACAGAACGGTCTCAAAACCCTATGGGATCCTAAAGGGTTCCTATAGGGTTCCACAAACGTATAGAGATTCCTATAGCATCTTTTGACTAGGGATGTTATCCTACACTTTAAGCTGATATCCCATTACCTGTAACTCTTGGGTCTCTTTCTCACTTCCTCCTCCCTGAGTCTGCACAGTCACCACATCATTCTACATTAAGGAGAGCAATACACTTATGAGTACACTGAACTGGCTTGAATACACAATCTTTATGCTACTCTGTAAAGAAAGGGAGAGAGGGGGGAATATATTATCCAAGTATTTGTGTCTTAATTTGATATTTCCTTTACCTGTAACTCTTGTGTCTCTTTCTCTCCTTCTCTGCCTCCTCCCTGAGTCTGCACTGTCACCACATCATTCTACACAGGAGAGCAATACACGTATGAATACACTGAACTGGCTTGAATACATGATTTTTTGTGCAGGTTAGTTACAGTAGGAGATGGGCTTCTATCATATTATCTTCTATCATTCTATAATTCATTCTTCTTTTATTTTCATTTCAGGTAGTTGTACCTTAAGAGAATTGAAGGCTGGCATCTGTAAATGCAGATAGATATAAGTACTTTATTCTTATTTTATTATCATTATTTTCATTATTTATATATTGGAGCATAATAACTGAACGCTGCTTCTCCATGTTTAGTTCTGACTCTGGGGACAGAAAGCTGACCAGTCCCTGAAGACCTGAGAGATCTGGATGCTTCATCATTTAGCAGGAGGTCACAAATGTATTTTGGGCCTAAACCATTCAAAGCTTTATAAACCAGCAGGAGTATTTTGAAATCTATTCTTTGACACACAGGAAGCCAGTGTAAAGACTTCAGAACAGGAGTGATGTGATCCACTTTCTTAGTGTTAGTGAGGACTCGAGCAGCACCGTTCTGAATCAGCTGCAGCTTCCTAATATATTTTTTAGTGAGACCTGTGAAGACACCATTGCAGTAGTCGGGTCTACTGAAGATAAAAGCATGGACAAGTTTTTCCAAATCCTGCTGTGACATTAGTCTTTTAATCCTAGATATGTTCTTTAGGTGATAGTAGGCTGATTTAGTAACTGTTTTAATGTGGCTGTTGAAACTCAGGTCAGAGTCCATGACTACACCTAGATTTCTGGCTTTATCTGTTGTTTTGAACATTGCAGACTGAAGCTCAGCGCTAACTTTTATACGTTCTGCCTTGGCTCCAAAAACCATTACCTCAGTTTTATCTTTGTTTAATTGGAGAAAGTTCTGACACATCCAGTCATTGATTTGTTCAATGCACTTACTCAGTGTTTGAATTGGAGCATAGTCTCCTGGTGAAACTGTTATGTAAATGTGTGTGTCATCCGCATAGCTATGGTAACTTATTTTGTTATTTTTTATTATCTGAGCCAGTGGTAGCATGTAGATGTTAAAGAGAAGAGGCCCCAAGATGGAGCCTTGAGGAACCCCACATGTCATATTTGTCAACTCAGATGTGTATTTACCGATAGAAACAAAGTTGTTTCTGTCCTTTAAGTAGGATTCAAACCAATTTAGAACTGTTTCCGAAAGTCCCACCCAGTTTTCCAGTCGGTCTAGTAATATGCTGTGGTCAACAGTGTCAAACGCAGCACTGAGATCTAATAACACTAACACTGAAGTTCTGCCACTGTCTGTGTTTAAGTGGATGTCATTGAAGACCTTTACAAGAGCAGTCTCAGTACTGTGGTTTGGACGAAAGCCTGACTGGAACACATTGAAACAGTCATTTAAATGCAAAAAATTACTCAACTGTTGAAAAACTACTTTTTCAATGATTTTACCTAGAAATGGGAGGTTTGATATGGGCCTGTAATTGTTCATTACTGAAGCATCTAGATTATTCTTTTTTAAGAGCGGTTTAATGACTGCAGTTTTCAGGGCCTTTGGAAAAACACCTGAGTGAAGAGATTTGTTTACTATATGAAGTAGATCTGAGGCCATGCAACGAAAAACATCTTTGAAAAATCCCGTTGGAATAATATCAAGGCAGCAGGAGGAGGACTTCAGAAGTTGAATAATGTCCTCTAGGTTTTTATCATTAATCTGATGGAATTGTGTCATGGTGTTTGAATTGATGTTAAGTGGACACAGAGACAACACATTTGCTGTTCCTGATGCAGAGGCACTGACTGCTTGTCTGATGTTCTGAATGTTGTCAGTGAAAAAGGCAAAATCATTGCACGCCCTGGTGAATAGAAATTCAGAGGCTACTGACACTGGGGGGTTAGTTAGTCTGTCGACGGTAGCAAACAAGGCACGTGCGTTGTTTTTGTTTTTGGTAATGATGTCAGAGAAGAAAGACTGTCGTGCGTTTTTCAATTCCAAATGATAAAGGCCAAGTCTCTCTTTATAGATTTCAAAGTGAACCTGGAGATTTGTTTTTCGCCACCTGCTTTCAGCTTTTCGACATTCTCTTTTTTCTGCTCTCACGGTCATGGCCTTTCTCCATGGAGGTATTTTCTTCCCAGTCACTTCCTTTACCTTAGTTGGAGCAATGGCATCTATAATATTTTTAATTTTTGAATTAAAATGATCTACTAGCTCATTTACTGAGATGTTAGCAGGGGCAAGTGTGGAAGAAACATTCTGAGTAAACATTTCCCTAGTGTTTTCAGTTAAATATCGCTTTGTGGTTACCTCTTTCTCAACATTCTTGTGAACAGAAATAGAGCTCTCAAAGAAAACACAGGAATGATCAGAGAGCGCAACATCAGTCACCACAACCTCAGAGATATTCAGACCCTTTGAGATAATTAAGTCCAGAGTGTGCCCCTTATTGTGCGTGGGCTCCGTCACATGCTGAGTCAGTCCATGGCTATCAAGAACACAAAACAGTTCTTTAGCCCCTCTGTCCTGAGGGTTGTCAACATGGATGTTAAAATCACCAACAATGACTAAACGGTCAAAGTCAATACACACTATAGACAGCAGTTCAGTAAAGTCATCATAAAAGCTTGCACAGTATTTGGGTGGTCTATAGATATTTAGGAACAGAGCTCGAGAGGAGCATTTCAGCTGAAGGGCCACATATTCAAAAGAATCAAAGTTCCCATAAGATGTCTTCCTGCATTGAAGGGAATCATTGAACAGAATAGCAACTCCACCTCCTTTCTTATGCATCCTTTCCTGACTCATAAAACTAAAGTTGGGAGGGGTTGATTCGATAAGAACAGCTGCACTGTTATTTTGTTCAATCCAAGTCTCTGTTAAAAACATAAAATGGAGATTGTGCTCAGTGATAAAATCATTGATTAAAAATGTTTTTCCTGCTAAAGACCTGACATTTAATAAAGCTAGTTTAAGTTTGTTAAACACACTATCAGTCAGATGTTTAGTAACAAGCTGTGGCTGACATGGAATCACTGCTAAATTAGATAAACTCACACAAACGTTTGAGCCCTTCCTGTATCTAAGATGATTCACCGCTCTTAATCTATTACCTATCAACACAGATATCGGCAAAGCTACAGGCAGGCAGGGCCCTGGCATGTCCTGGAAAGAGTTGAGAGTGCCATACGCCCTTGAGCCTGGACCCAGCACACATCAGTAAGAGATTGTTGCATTTTGTACACACACATCCTTATCAGGCTTCGGAGACTGCAGATGCTTTCTTGAAGGGAGGGGAGGTGGTTGACGTAGGCATGGTGATGGAGACGGGGGAGATGGTGCGGGGGTAAAGGACATGCTGCCAGCCCTGCTTATCGCCTTAGTTTGGTCTTTGGACTCCAGGAAGGAATCGGTGCCAACCCTCTGTATCGCCTTCATGTGTTCAGGGGGCGGGGGGTGACGGGCAGTGGAGACTCCTCCATGTGTCTCAGAGGTCTCCCATAATCAGAACATTCCTCAGGCGGGTGCAGTGATACTTCTTCAGGGTTTTCTACGCGATGTGTTGTGTCTTTCTCCTGTTTTGATTCCTCTTGCCGCTTGTCCTTGGCAGAGGGAACAGATTGATGACGCAGGCAGTTGAAAATGTTAGAGATAAACAATTTCACTCCTGACTTGTTCAGGCAAACTGTACTAAACATAAACATAAACTACTGTGCCGCCGGGCTCTAACACATACTGCACTGGTTTTACCACAGGGTTCATTTTCTCAATACATGTTTTTCTTGGCTTGGCGGAAGACAACTCCTCACCTTTAGCTGTGGCACTGACACAAAGATTTGAGTCCATAACAGCACTCACCAAATCATTCATGATAGCTTCAGTAGGAGAAATCTGATGCCTCTTCAACCCCCTTTTAAAGTGTCTTTTATAACAGGTTGAGACAAGGACAATATCTGAGTCAGATGATCAATGATCTCTCTGGATGCCATATCGGAAACATGAAGAATAGTTTGCATCTTCAGGAAGAGCGAGGACAAATGATGGTGTAACTGGGCTCTCAACTGGCTGGCGTCAGCCTCAGGAGAATCAAACGTGTCTGCATGCTGACACTGAGCAGGATTCTCGTCCTCAGGGTCAGTAGCTGTCAAGACTGGGGGCACTATCATTTTCTGTTGACACAATGTCTTCACAAATGTCCAAACTACCTGCATGGTTCCTGCTTTTGTGAGCATTACATGATGAACAGACATTTGTGCTGGAGCTACAGTTCTTAAATGGGCCTGTTACAGTTTCAAGGTTCTTTAAGTGTCCCCTTAAATGACTGCACACTGTTGCTTCAGAGAACTTTAACGTTACACAAGGGGCAGCTAAAAATGGCACTCCTTGTGCTCCCTCACTTGCACCAGTACTACAACACATTTTTGTGAAGCCGTGATAAATGAATTTTCAATGCATTAAATGATTGAAATGTACAAATGCAAGAGTCATAGCCACATGGCAAAGGGCTAACTCTTGAGTACTGGCTATGCTTCAAACAGTAGTGCCTAAATAACTGTCTGACGAGACAGCACACAATTTGCACTTCCACGCCATTAAAAAACCATTTCACCTTCAAACAAAGCACGATGATGGGATCTGTAGAAAGGCCAGTTCTGTTCAGGTTCCCTTGAATCTTGAGTCTCACTGCTATGCACCAGCTTCACCCTACGACAACAAGAAAGAGTTTTAATACAAGCTTGCAGTTTTCATTAGCTTACTGTCACTAGCAAACATGCCTGTGTGTAAGCCTCAACTTAATTGTGGAAAACAGCTCTAGCTAGCTACGAGCTTAATTCAGGAATAACATCACATTTACCAGACAATAGCGGATAACATTAAGCACCAGTAACACACTTATAAACAGTACACAAGTGGCGAGCCGTCAGGAACCTCGAGGCCCTCTCTTTTTAATGTTTTCCAAATAATATTTGAAAGCATTACAAAAAAAAATGTAGTTATATTTTTCATTAGTTTTACCAAAATAACTTGAATTAATTGTATTTAAAATAAAATTTCGAAATAAATAAATCCTTAGAATCTGCCTGTTCAGTTTCTGTTGGAGTGTGAAGGGTTAAATGCGTCTCTGTGAGTTATGTGAAGACGGGAGAGCTCGTTGGTCCCTCTCTGCATTCACAGAGGGCCCGCTATAGCAGTGGTTCTCAACTGGTGGGTCGCGACCCAAAAGTGGGTCGCGGACCCGTTTCGAGTGGGTCGCGGATGTGTGAGTGAAGAAAAAAAAATTGGAATATTTTTTTTTAACATTTTTTTTTTTGGGGAAAAAGTCAAACTTTTATTTTGAAGGCCCGATTTCGTAACGCTGTGCATGCAGTCGGCGTTGGACTGGAAGTACCGGAGACCATCAACGGTTTTGAAAACGTCTGTCACGTAGCGATCATCTTCTCAATAAAACATCTTTCCTGATGTTTTTTCGAGTCTCCTGGCCAATCAGAATCAAGATCGTTGCCGGAAGTCCCCACGGAGAATAACTTTGCGGTAGAACTCTTCTTTATACATCCATGGTTACAACTTCAGATAACAATGAACACATAATGAAATATGACCCCCGGTCTGATGACTGACAGGTCACAGAACAATGGGAGCTATCTCCCCTTACCCACAATTTAAGTAAGTCTCACAGACCCTCGTCCTCTTTGCTCTTCTCGCAGCAAGATGTCAGAACAAAGTGAAAAACAAACAATGGCAATAAATATTATTAACATGTCGGGTAGCAATAGATTTATTTATTTTCTTCTCAGAGTACCAGAATGCATAGTTTGTTAGTATTTCTAAAAAATCTCTGGGGAGAATC
>CADEHL010000084.1:0-12500 GCA_902827135.1 Harpagifer antarcticus
TGGTGGTTTCTTGATGGTTTCTTGATGGTTTCTTGGTGGTTTCTTGGTGGTTTCTTGATGGTTTCTTGATGGTTTCTTGGTGGTTTCTTGATGGTTTCTTGATGGTTTCTTGATGGTTTCTTGGTGGTTTCTTGGTGGTTTCTTGATGGTTTCTTGGTGGTTTCTTGGTGGTTTCTTGATGGTTTCTTGGTGGTTTCTTGATGGTTTCTTGATGGTTTCTTGGTGGTTTCTTTGGTGGTTTCTTGGTGGTTTCTTGGTGGTTTCTTGATGGTTTCTTGGTGGTTTCTTGGTGGTTTCTTGATGGTTTCTTGGTGTGTGTATGCAGAGATGCGGCGCAGAGAGCCATCACGACGCTGGATAACTTTGAGATTCGTCCGGGGAAGTTCATCGGAGTTTGTGTGAGTTTAGATAACTGCCGGCTGTTCGTGGGCTCCATCCCCAAAGACAAGAGGAAGGACGACATCCTGGAGGAGATGAACAAGGTACACACCTTCTCTAACCGCATCATAATTCATATTCCTACTCTTTCCATTCCTCTTATGTGCAATGCCTTGTCTTTGATGCTGCTGCAACGCAAACGTTTCCCAAATTGGGATCAATAAAGTACAGATTATTTTGTACGTTTTGATTTCATTTTAAATATTTGTCTTGTTATTTAATGTAATGTTTTGTTTACCTTTGTGTGCAGGTGACGGAGGGAGTGGTGGATGTGATCGTGTATCCCAGCTCCACAGATAAAAGCAGGAACCGAGGCTTCGCCTTCGTGGAGTACGAGTCGCACAAAGCTGCTGCCATGGCCCGCAGGAAGCTCATCCCAGGTGTGTGTGTGTGTGTGTGAGACTGTGTGTGTGTGTGTGAGACTGTGTGTGTGTGTGTGAGACTGTGTGTGTAACTTGTTTTTAATGTAAAAGAAACCAAACGATTATTACATCAACTAAATTGAACAGTAATTCACATCTCATGACAAAATAAGCTAAGGCGACGACTTGCATTCGGTAACTTGATTTTAAAAATGAAAACCAGGGACATTTTTTCTTTTGCGGTCCATATCTCATCAAAGATATCTAATGTTAGTAACTATTAAAGACAAAATGGGGACAATTCTGTGCTAATGTAGCTTGCCCATTGTAACTGCAGTCCAGACATACTGATAAAATAGGGCTTCTAACTGATTACCTTAAATAAACTCACTAATTAATGAAACCAGTTCAATACACATTATTCTTATTCTTATCATGCTTCAGAGCGCAGTAACGGTAAGGTATCTAATGACTTATTTATTTAGTATTCCATAACTTAGTAACAGAGATGGTCAAACTAAAGACATGGCAGAAATCCTACAATGAAGCGGGACAGTGAAGTGTTCTCCGTGACAGGGCGATCAAGAGAAGAGAGCGAGCGGCCCGTTGAGGGAGTTTACAGATGAGAAGACAGAAGCACAATAACAAGTAGCTATATTTATGTGTGTTTTTGTATCAAGAGGAAGTAAAGAGGAATCAAGAGGAAGTCAAGTCCCCTGGTTTAACTGCCATGAGACAACTCAAAATCACGTTTCCAAAATCCGACACTGAGGTGGTCTTAACGCACCGGCAGATGACAGCGCTGACAAAGTGTGTTTCCCGCAGCGAGACGCTACGATACTAATTGTGGACTTATCATGTTGATTCGGCCACAACAGAAAACAGAAAAACAAACTCTCGCTCTCTCCAGAGGGACAGGTCAGCCAAGAAGGCCAAACGGGCCGTTGCCCGGGCAACATTGGCCCGTACCTGTGCACGTCCCTGTTTGTGTGAGAGACTGTGTGTGTGTGTGTGTGTGTGTGTGTGTGTGTGTGTGTGTGTGTGTGTGTGTGTGTGAGAGAGACTGTGTGTGAGAGACTGTGTGTGTATATGACTCTGTGTGTGTGTGAGAGACTGTGTGTATATGAGACTGTCTATATGAGACTGCCTGTGTTTGTGTGAGAGAGAGACTGTGTGTGTGTGTGTGTGTGTGTGTGTGTGTGTGTGTGTGTGTGTGTGTGAGAGAGACTGTTTGTGTGAGAGAGACTGTGTGTGTGTCAGAGTTCCCGTTAGCCGGCAAATCTAAATCTCTCCGGTCAAAATAATTTCCCTTTAGAGCAATACCGCTTCAGTTGCGCCACTTATGCGACAGACCAGAAGAGTCAACTCTAATGTCTAACACGTGGTGTGGAGAAAGAGAGGTCCTGGATGGGTTGATTGTGCGTTGATCTGTTGGTAATGCCTCGGGGTTCCGGTGGGCATGTAAACAAATGCATAATGCTGCGCTATACTTTGCGGCCTCACCCTGTTGCATAGCGACGCTTATTGTTTAGGAGTCTTTTAATAAGCAGGTCGTCCTATCATTAGCCAGAACCAGCTGGATCTGATCGATACGGACAGAAACACGAGTCTGACGGAGAGAGAGATCAGCTGCTGCTGACGAGTCGACACACAGCTCTGATCACCTGCAGCGGAACAAAACACACACTGCAGGTTAGAAAATCACACGTAGCTATTTTAATGACCTCTCAAACTACCGTAACTAGTTATAGATATGTTTAGTTTCACTGTCGGGTCACTCATTACTGATCCGCGAGCTGCATGATACTGACGGGCTGTCAGGAGAGAGAGAGAGAGAGAGAGAGCGCTCCGTTTATTATTCCCGTGTTATTATAAGTTACTGTTCACTTTTGAATAATGTAGTTAATCTGCTATAATTAGTTAATATCGAATCATCAATTTGTTTTAAAGCTCAATAAATAACAAAGAAGACCTTTGACCGGAAGATTTAAACTTTAACGGAAATGTTGACCGGGGAAAACATATTCGAACGGGAACTCTGGTGTGTGTGTGTGTCTCTCTGTGTGTGTGTGTGTGTGTGTGTGTGTGTGTGTGTGAGAGAGAGACTGTGTGTCTCTATAGACGCATTCACACTGCAGTACTTTTCCCACAAAGGTTCCTGAGAACTTAGTTCATCAGAACTCTTTAGTTCTCAGGAACTAAGTACAGATCGCGTTCACACCGGAAAAAGTCCCTGAGGGAGGATTAGGCAAATGAAGCCGCTGACGTCACTTCTTCTTCTTCTGCTTTGGGTTTACTGGCAGGCTACAAACAACTTCACGGCGTATACTGCCCCCCGGAGTCCCCGGCCGGAAGTCCCCGGAGTTGGGGAAGGCTTCAGTAGAAGCTGCTGGGACTCCCAGCAGCTTCTACTGAAGCCTTCCCAGTACATCGCCAGAACGCCGACACCTCCTCATCTCCACCGCTCCCATGTTTTATTCTGTGTTGCCATACGTTAGTCTCTCTGCGTTTCTGCGCTGGGCTAATGCTAATGCTAATAATGCTAATGCGAGGATAATAAAATGGCGGCTTCACAAAACTTTTTGGGAGTTTTTACGGGGCGTGGTTTGCAATCCGCCAGCCAATCAGAAATAGGAACCATTTTCTCCCTCGAAAGTCCCGGCTCTCTAGCAGGGACTTTCGAGGGAGAAAAAGGTTCCTATAAACTCATTTTAGTTCCGGCTCTTTTTGGTGTGAACGCAACAAAAGAGTTCTCATGAACCTTTGTGGGAAAAGTACTGCGGTGTGGATGCGCCTAAGGTGTGTGTGTGTGTGTGTGTGTGTGCAGCATATCCTCTGAACTGACTGAGGTTCACTTCCTGTCTCTGAGCAGCAGAGGGCGCTACAACACAGGGAACTGCAATACTACTAAAAACACATTTATAAAATCAATCTGTCGCCGTTTTGATTACAACTTCTTAATTTGAAGGATTAGCTGCTTTCCCTCTAATCTCATTTAATTGTTTTGACTGCTTGATTTGGAAATATATTACAGGGACAACAATACAGGAATGAATACACAATTAAATGCCGGATAATTAAAAGTGTGTTGCAGTCCTACTGATGAAAGCAGCTCAGCACGAACGGCACCCTCTAATATGAGGGTACAGTTGAATAAACACAAATTAAACTTCATTATTTATCATGAAATTACCGTCTGATTAAACTGCATTAGCTCCGTGTGCTTAATGTCTTTATTTATAATACGCTCGGGGCTCATTCATCACAGCGAGATGGACGTTAATGAACCTAAAGCTTCTATTTATGTATTTTAATGATCTGTACTGCAGGGTTGTTTATGAAGTGGACTGCGCATTAGCATCGCTGCACCCTTCCTTATCAATATGGGACAGAGCATTGATCCGTCACGTGTTTTACTCACTGCATGAAACTCAAACACATCTCATTTTGAAGCAGAGAGGGAAAATAATCCTGTTTTTAGTCAATTTAAAGCTCGATTGTTTTAAAAATAACAAAGAAAAACAATATATATAAATAATAAAATAGCAGAAATTAGACATTTCATCAAAAAAAGAATTATTTTTAAATAAATACAACTATTAAATTAAATATAGAAAATATGTTAAATATATAATACAAATTTAGATTTACAATATTTATTTTCATTTCATTCCAAACCTTTATTTAGACAGATAGGTCCCTTGAGATCATGATCTCTTTTACAAGGGAGACCTGCATCGATTAGTTCCACATGAAACATAACAACATCATATTTACATATTCACCAACACTCACCCGTAGTGTCAGAAAGCATGTCGTGCAGACGTGCCTTAGAAACATTCAGAGAAACAAAATTGCTCAATTTCCATTTGGACTGCAGGCTGTTCCAAGCAAGTGGAGCTGCACATACAAGCTGTCTCACCTCAGACAGTCCTCACTCTTCATCTAATGAGACGACATCCTGTGATCTCAGACAATAGCTGCAACTTTCTGCTTTACCAGAGAACAGATGTAATACGGGAGTTTGCCCAACATAGCTTTATAAAGTGTACCAGTGACTGAGCCTCCGTACAGAGAGTGATGGTAAACCTGCCTTGGTATACAGGGTACAGTGATGAGTAAGCGTTTTACAATTTGTCACAAATCTCAGAGCGCTGTGATACGCAGCATCCAATTTGCTCAGGTAATGGGCAGGTGCATTCATATACACCAATCATATAGACCTAGCCTAACCCTCAGCTTTCTAAGCAGGTTATTGACATGATGTTTAAAAGTGAGACAATCATCAAGCCAGATACCCAGGTATTTGTAACAGGGAACCACTTTGAGTTGTGTTCCTTGCGTAGTTACAATATCTGAAACAGGCTCTGGAGTCTTTTTAGCTTTAGAAAAGAGCATTACCTTGGTTTTATGCTATTTACACCCGGCTGTCCGTAGCTAACAATGCTATATACACCCGGGTGTCCGTAGCTAACAATGCTATTTACACCCGGGTGTCCGTTGCTAACAATGCTATTTACACCCGGGTGTCTGTAGCTAACAATGCTATTTACACCCGGGTGTCCGAAGCTAACAATGCTATATACACCCGGGTGTCCGTAGCTAACAATGCTATATACACCCGGGTGTCCGTAGCTAACAATGCTATTTACACCCGGGTGTCCGTAGCTAACAATGCTATTTACACCCGGGTGTCCGTAGCTAACAATGCTATTTACACCCGGGTGTCCGTAGCTAACAATGCTATTTACAACCGGGTTTCCAAAGCTAACAATGCTATATACACCCGGGTGTCCGTAGCTAACAATGCTATATACACCCGGGTGTCCGTAGCTAACAATGCTATTTACACCCGGGTGTCCGTAGCTAACAATGCTATTTACACCCGGGTGTCCGTAGCTAACAATGCTATTTACACCCGGGTGTCCGTAGCTAACAATGCTATTTACACCCGGGTGTCCGTAGCTAACAATGCTATTTACACCCGGGTGTCCGTAGCTAACAATGCTATTTACACCCGGGTGTCCGTAGCTAACAATGCTATATACACCCGGTTGTCCGTAGCTAACAATGCTATTTACACCCGGGTGTCCGTAGCTAACAATGCTATTTACACCCGGGTGTCCGTAGCTAACAATGCTATTTACACCCGGGTGTCCGTAGCTAACAATGCTATTTACACCCGGGTGTCCGTTGCTAACAATGCTATATACACCCGGGTGTCCGTAGCTAACAATGCTATATACACCCGGGTGTCCGTAGCTAACAATGCTATTTACACCCGGGTGTCCGTAGCTAACAATGCTATTTACACCCGGGTGTCCGTAGCTAACAATGCTATTTACACCCGGGTGTCCGTAGCTAACAATGCTATTTACACCCGGGTGTCCGTAGCTAACAATGCTATTTACACCCGGGTGTCCGTAGCTAACAATGCTATTTACACCCGGATGTCCGAAGCTAACAATGCTATTTACACCCGGGTGTCCGTAGCTAACAATGCTATTTACACCCGGGTGTCCGTAGCTAACAATGCTACACGGTGTCCGTACAACAACACCCTATTACACCCGGGTGTCCGTAGCTAACAATGCTATTTACACCCGGGTGTCCGTAGCTAACAATGCTATTTACACCCGGCTGTCCGTAGCTAACAATGCTATTTACACCCGGGTGTCCGTAGCTAACAATGCTATTTACACCCGGGTGTCCGTAGCTAACATGCTATTTACACCCGGGTGTCCGTTGCTAACAATGCTATATACAACCCGGGTGTCCGTAGCTAACAATGCTATATACACCCGGGTGTCCGTAGCTAACAATGCTATTTACACCCGGGTGTCCGTAGCTAACAATGCTATTTACACCCGGGTGTCCGTAGCTAACAATGCTATTTACACCCGGGTGTCCGTAGCTAACAATGCTATTTACACCCGGGTGTCCGTAGCTAACAATGCTATTTACACCCGGGTGTCCGTAGCTAACAATGCTATTTACACCTGGGTGTCTGTAGCTAACAATGCTATTTACACCCGGGTGTCCGTAGCTAACAATGCTATTTACACCCGGGTGTCCGTAGCTAACAATGCTATTTACACCCGGGTGTCCGTAGCTAACAATCAAATCAAATCAAATCAAGTTTTATTTATATAGCACATTTAAAAGCGATTTTTGGTCGAGCCAAAGTGCTGTACATGCATTAAAAACACTTATAATCACAATAAAAGACAATAATTTACAACAGATATATAACAAACACAGGGAATAGTCAGGAGTCGTGCTCCGCTCTGACTAGAAGGCCTGAGAGAAGAAGTGAGTCTTTAGTGTGGATTTAAAAACCCCTAGGGTCTGGGCCGACCTCACGTGGAGGGGCAGAGTGTTCCAGAGCCTGGGGCCAGCTGCTGCGAAGGCTCGGTGCCCTCGGGTTTTGAGCCTGGTCTTGGGCACTACCAGCAGCAGATGGTCAGCAGACCTTAAAGCTCTGGCTGGGGTGTAGCGCTGGAGGAGTTCAGCTATATAGGCCGGAGCCAGCCCATTTAGTGCTTTAAAAACAAATAAAAGGATTTTAAAATCAATTCTGTACCGAACTGGAAGCCAGTGCAGTGATGCACAATGCTATTTACACCCGGGTGTCCGAAGCTAACAATGCTATTTACACCCGGGTGTCCGTAGCTAACAATGCTATTTACACCCGGGTGTCCGTAGCTAACAATGCTATTTACACCCGGGTTTCCAAAGCTAACAATGCTATATACACCCGGGTGTCCGTAGCTAACAATGCTATATACACCCGGGTGTCCGTAGCTAACAATGCTATTTACACCCGGGTGTCCGTAGCTAACAATGCTATTTACACCCGGGTGTCCGTAGCTAACAATGCTATTTACACCCGGGTGTCCGTAGCTAACAATGCTATTTACACCCGGGTGTCCTTAGCTAACAATGCTATTTACACCCGGGTGTCCGTAGCTAACAATGCTATTTACACCCGGGTGTCCGTAGCTAACAATGCTATATACACCCGGGTGTCCGTTGCTAACAATGCTATATACACCCGGGTGTCCGTAGCTAACAATGCTATTTACATCCGGGTGTCCGTTGCTAACAATGCTATATACACCCGGGTGTCCGTTGCTAACAATGCTATTTACACCCGGGTGTCCGTTGCTAACAATGCTATATACACCCGGGTGTCCGTTGCTAACAATGCTATATACACCCGGGTGTCCGTAGCTAACAATGCTATTTACACCCGGGTGTCCGTAGCTAACAATGCTATTTACACCCGGGTGTCCGTAGCTAACAATGCTATTTACACCCGGGTGTCCGTAGCTAACAATGCTATTTACACCCGGGTGTCCGTAGCTAACAATGCTATTTACACCCGGGTGTCCGTAGCTAACAATGCTATTTACACCCGGGTGTCCGTAGCTAACAATGCTATTTACACCGGGTGTCCGTAGCTAACAATGCTATTTACACCCGGGTGTCCGTAGCTAATAATGCTATTTACACCCGGGTGTCCGTAGCTAACAATGCTATTTACACCCGGGTTTCCAAAGCTAACAATGCTATATACACCCGGGTGTCCGTAGCTAACAATGCTATATACACCCGGGTGTCCGTAGCTAACAATGCTATTTACACCCGGGTGTCCGTAGCTAACAATGCTATTTACACCCGGGTGTCCGTAGCTAACAATGCTATTTACACCCGGGTGTCCGTAGCTAACAATGCTATTTACACCCGGGTGTCCGTAGCTAACAATGCTATTTACACCCGGGTGTCCGTAGCTAACAATGCTATTTACACCCGGGTGTCCGTAGCTAACAATGCTATTTACACCCGGGTGTCCGTAGCTAACAATGCTATTTACACCCGGGTGTCCGTAGCTAATAATGCTATTTACACCCGGGTGTCCGTAGCTAACAATGCTATTTACACCCGGGTGTCCGTAGCTAATAATGCTATTTACACCCGGGTGTCCGTAGCTAACAATGCTATTTACACCCGGGTGTCTGTAGCTAACAATGCTATTTACACCCGGGTGTCCGTAGCTAACAATGCTATTTACACCCGGGTGTCTGTAGCTAACAATGCTATTTACACCCGGGTTTCCAAAGCTAATAATGCTATTTACACCCGGGTGTCCGTAGCTAACAATGCTATTTACACCCGGGTGTCTGTAGCTAACAATGCTATTTACACCCGGGTGTCCGTAGCTAACAATGCTATTTACACCCGGGTGTCTGTAGCTAACAATGCTATTTACACCCGGGTGTCCGTAGCTAATAATGCTATTTACACCCGGGTGTCCGTAGCTAACAATGCTATATACACCCGGGTGTCCGTAGCTAACAATGCTATATACACCCGGGTGTCCGTAGCTAACAATGCTATTTACACCCGGGTGTCCGTAGCTAACAATGCTATTTACACCCGGGTGTCCGTAGCTAACAATGCTATTTACACCCGGGTGTCCGTAGCTAACAATGCTATTTACACCCGGGTGTCCGTAGCTAACAATGCTATATACACCCGGGTGTCCGTAGCTAATAATGCTATTTACACCCGGGTGTCCGTAGCTAACAATGCAATTTCCACCCGGGTGTCCGTAGCTAACAATGCTATTTACACCCGGGTGTCCGTAGCTAACAATGCTATTTACACCCGGGTGTCCGTAGCTAACAATGCTATATACACCCGGGTGTCCGTAGCTAACAATGCTATTTACACCCGGGTGTCCGTAGCTAACAATGCTATTTACACCCGGGTGTCCGTAGCTAACAATGCTATTTACTCAAACATTGAAAAAGCAGCCGTTGTTGAAATAAATAGGACAGACTAATAAAAAAGAAACCTTTCATGAATAAAAGTCTGAACCTCCCGCCTGCAGAGAGAGGGGTCAGGCATCCAGCTGTGAGCGAGATGGTGTTTTTGTTGTCAGTTGTAAACAAAAAAGTGCATTGTGGGTAATAATGAAATGTCCTGCTGCGTCTCATCAGGAACCTTCAAACTTTGGGGTCAATCCATCCAGGTGAACTGGGCGGAGCCTGAGAAGGACGTCGACGAGGACGTGATGCAGAGAGTTAGGGTGCTCTATGTGAGTGTGTGTGTGTGTGTGTGTGAGAGTGCTCAACGTGAGCGTGTGTGTGAGTGGACACAATATTCACAGTATTTTCCTTCCTACGTTTTTCTAATTTCTTGTTATTTTACAATCAGTTTACAGGTAAAACATGTGTGTTGTGTCTGTCTTCACGTCTCTGTCTCCGAGCCGCTCTATCAATAAAGTTTTCCCATCCTACTCCCTCCCAGGTGCGTAACCTGATGCTGAGCACCTGTGAGGAGACTCTTCGTCAGGAGTTTTCTCATTTCCGCCCGGGCAGCGTTGAGCGCGTCAAAAAACTCACGGACTACGCCTTCGTTCACTACCGTTGCCGTGACGACGCCATCACCGCGCTCAGCCTGATGAACGGCGCGCAGATCGACGGCGCCACCGTGGAAGTGACGCTTGCAAAACCTGCGGGACTCAAAGAGGTGCGGAGCCAAACTGCGCCGCCAGGGCCGGGGCGGAGCTACAGCAGCAGCAGGGGGTACCTGGGGAGCCAAAATGGAGGGGGAGGGGGAGGGGGAGGAGCCTATGTTCTCCACCGGGAGGGAGGGGGGAGGGACTCATGCTCCTCCCTCAGGAACATGCCCCTGCCGCCGCGCCTGGGAAGCCCCTATTTCTCAGGTGAGTCATTTATTTTTCTTGTTATTTCATACATTTAATTGCAGAATATCCAAAGATTGTTTTGTATTTTCTCTTCAAATTACATTATTTCAACCGTGTTGCATGATGGGAGAATAACACTGACCTTATATTTCTATTATAATTACAGCGAAGCGTAAATTAAACTAATTAAATATCGAACCGAAGCAGAGAATCTGAATCTTGAGTCTCTCAATGAAAGACGTTCCTCGCACCCAGATACTAAATATCCTCTGTTCCCAGGAGAGAGAGAGAGAGAGAGAAGTTCTTTTCTCCTAATGTCTTCCCCCTCCGCAGCTTTTAGAGCTTTTGTCTCATCCATTAAAAATCCACATTCATCTCCACTTATTGATAATAATCCGGCGATGAAGCAAAAAGTTTCCAGACGCCCGCAGACATCTGTGGAGATGAGAAAAGTTCCAGAGTTATCCCTCACACAAATGGACTGTGAAATATTAATGAGAGGAGACGTCACTGAGACTCTTCCTGTACTAACGCAGGAGAGGAATTTAAGAAGAAATATTGTTATTATTATATCCTTTGTAGCGCTGATTGTACTCGGAGGTAATGCTCTATCATAGTTGTGAAGCCAGAGCGCAGTCTGCAAGAGAGGGAGGAATGTTATTAGTCTATCCTTTTTAGGGCTGATGGGAATTGATTTGATTTTTGACATTATTTTATATTTATTTAAATTATTGTTATTGGAAATAATGCTGTCTTAGGGGCAATACTGTGGCACTCATCTCATAAGATGTACGATAAAGATAAGAGGTACTTGATCCCGAATTGGGAAATGTTTGCGTTGCAGCAGCATAAAAAAACAAGGCATTAGTAAGTAGACCCAAAGAACCAGATCGCGGATACAAGCGGCCGAGATGGGTTTTCTGCGCAGGGTGGCTGGCGTCTCCCTTAGCGATAAGGTGAGGGGTTCGGTCATCAGGGAGGGACTCGGAGTTGAACCGCTCGTCCTTCGCGGCGAAAGGAGCCAGTTGAGGTGGTTCGGCACCTAGTTAGGATGCCACCTGGGATGCCAGTGATTATTCGATTATTCGTTACACTCTCCATAATCGAATAATTGATTATTATTCGCCAGGGCTGCCGAATAATCGATTTTGATCATGGTCAGTTTCTGGCAACCCTAGATGCCACCTGGGCGCCTCCCTAGGGAGGAGACCGAGGGGTAGACCTAGGACCAGGTGGAGGGATTATATCTCCTCGCTGGCCTGGGAGCGCCTTGGGACTAACAGTCTGAGTTGGTTGATGAGGGGAAAGGAACGTTTGGGGCTCTCTGCTGGAACTGATACCCCCGAGACCCGACCACGGAGAAGCGGGAGAAGATGGATGGAATAAACAATAATTGAAACATCTAAAAATAGAAAGTAGAAAATATACAGTAGACCGTGAAGATAACAACAATCTATAAACACGATTGAAAGAAGCTATGTAAGTAAACAACAACGTGACGTCGGGGCTCCGCTGTTGTGATTGGTCAACCAGCTTAGAGATGTCCCGCCCCTTAGCCTAGTGCCAGCCAATAGGAGCGTTCGCAGTGAGGTTGTTGTGTGTCTCTGCACCCTGAACACAGGGAGCACCACAGAAAGCAGGAGGCCCGTTCAGAGATAGCGATGGTTTGCGGGGAAGTTATTTCCGTGGCGCAGCAGCTCAGTGATTTCCATCTGTCTGATGTTCAGCTAAATGTACGCCATGAACACTGCAGCCAAGAACAAGCTGTTCGCTGCCGTCATGGAAACTAAGGTGTTAACCTTCCATCGTAGGGATCTTCCATCGTAGGGATCTTCCATCGTAGGGATCTTCCATCGTAGGGGTCTTCCATCGTAGGGATCTTCCATCGTAGGGATCTTCCATCGTAGGGATCTTCCATCGTAGGGGTCTTCCATCGTAGGGATCTTCCATCGTAGGGATCTTCCATCGTAGGGATCTTCCATCGT
>CADEHL010000084.1:20000-67500 GCA_902827135.1 Harpagifer antarcticus
AGTGATTTGTAAAATATCCATAAAGAAAAAGAAAATCTGCTTCCAGTTCTGTTTCATCTGTTGAGAGATGTTTCCATAGATCTCCTCATTTTGCTCTCAAAGTGCTTCTCAAACTGATGCTTCAACTTCAATATTTAAAAAACATCTTCCCGGGGGAGCATGCCCCCGGACCCCCCTAGAGGAGGTTAGGCCCCCCCCACTTAAATCATGTCCACATGGATAGGAAACTAAATACATTTGCACACATCTTGTGTCCATATCTTTCTGTTGTGGTGGTCACGCCACACCGTGCACGTGCATGCATGCCACACCGTGCATGTGCGAGTCATGGTGAGAGGTCTGGATTGGTTGCTTTTTCTTTGCACAGAATGAAAGAAAGGTGAAATGAGTGTTCTGTGATGTTAGTATTTTTAAGCGGAGGTCAAAACCTACGGTCCTCGGAGGATGTTGGAAACATTGAAATGGCCCTCGAGAGGAAAAAGGTTCCCCCCCCCCCCGTCTTAGATGCTGTGTCTCTAGCCCAGGGATGGGCAACTTGGATGGTGGTGGGGGCCACATAATGTATGTACTGGCCACCAGGGGGCCGCAGATTCACTTGGAACACACACACACACACACACACACTCCATGTGTTGTATGTAATTATTAACACATGTACTAAGTCTGACGTCTTCATTGACATTTTACAATCTTTTGGGGAGCATCCTCCAATCAGCCACTGAACAAATCAGTTCACAGAAATGTTATTTAATGTTTACAAGTGGCATGTTTGTATTGAACAGGTTATTAAACTTTTGGAAAGCACGGAAAATGTGTGTGTATTGAGATGAACCATTAGATGACATACACATGAAGTCATGAACACTAACCCAGACATTAGTTCTAACTTGAACCTAAGACACTTGTAGTCTCTGCTGACGCACAATAAGGGGAGTGTCCACACAGACACCCGTCAGCCCGCACTCTGCTGTTCCTCAGCGCCCCCCCCTCCCTCCCTCCCGCTGACATTATGAATGAAAAAGCGTAGTAATCATAGCTAACACGGCAGAGTCCGTGACAGTTTGTTTTCATCTGATTTCAAACAAACAAAGTCTTTGTTTTTAGAATATTAAACTTGTTTCGCCAAATTCAGAAGATAAATACAGCTTTGAAGCTAAAGGCAGGACAAGAGGCAACTCAACGTCACAGCAGGCAGAACAACAGCCGGTGTTTCTTGTGAGGGTTTCCCCGGGCAACAAACACAATACACACAAACGCCTCACAGATTATTTCGCGGTATTTGAAATCATGTACGCAGCTCGCGACGTAACTAGGACTAGTGGACGGTATCAGTACTACAAGTACAAACATTTTTTTTTTTTTTTTAAATATTACATTTATTTTTTATTAATTACGTTGTTTATAAATTAATCTGAGGGCCGCAAAAAGAGGAGGTGGTGGCAGCCGCCCGCGGGCCGCCATTTGCCCATCCCTGCTCTAGACTGAATTATAAGATGAACACCACAATATTATATTGTTCAATTGTATTCTTCATTTCACTTGTTTGTTTGTTTGTTCTTGTTTGTGTTTGCTCCTTGCACGCCCTGCATAGCTATAAGAAACACTTGAGTTGTTGGTCAAGACACTTTCCATCTGATGCAGATGCCTTCCAGATGGAAACCAGTAGAAAACATTACATTCAGTTATAACTGCCAAAACAAACGAATGCCTCCTCAACCGGAAGCTCACCGAGCAGACCCGAGCAGTCGAGAGGACCCGAGCGCATCCGAGAAGCACACAACATGGGACTTCAGAGTTCCCGTTAGCCGGCAAATCTAAATCTCTCCGGTCAAAATATATTTCCCTTTAGCGCAATAACACTTCAGTTGCGCCACTTATGTGACAGACAAGAATAGTCAACTCTAATGTCTAACACGTGGTGTGGAGAAAGAGAGGTCCTGGATGGGTTGATTGTGCGTTGATCTGTTGGTAATGCCTCGGGGTTCCGGTGGGCATGTAAACTAATGCATAATGCTGCGCTATACTTTGCGGCCTCACCCGGTTGCATAGCAACACTTATCGTTTAGGTGTCTGTTAATAAGCAGGTCGTCCTATCATTAGCTAGAACCAGCTGGATCTGATCGATACGGACAGAAACGCGAGTCTAATCTGACGGAGAGAGAGATCAGCTGCTGCTGACGAGTCGACACGCAGCTCTGATCACATGCAGTGGTGAGCGGAACAACACACACTGCAGGTTAGAATATCACACGTAGCTATTTTAATGACCTCTCAAACTACCGTAACTAGTTATATGTTTAGTTTCACTGTCGGGTCACTCGTTACTGATCCGAGCTGCATGATACTGGCATGATAGATTGCCCGATCGGGCAATCAGCAGGTGAGGCTTCATTGCCCGAGCTAAACACTAGCTGGCCTCGAGCCATCGGGCAGTCCTTAATGTCGAGCCCTGGTGTGTGGATCAGTGTGTGTGTGTGTGTGGATCTATGTGTGTGGATCTGTGTGTGTGGATCTATGTATGTGTGTGTGTGTGTGTGTGTATCTGTGTGTGTGGATCTATGTGTGTGGATCTGTGTGTGTGGATCTGTGTGTGTGGATCTATGTATGTGTGTGTGTGTGGATCTGTGTGTGTGGATCTATGTATGTGTGTGTGTGTGTGTGGATCTGTGTGTGTGGATCTGTGTGTGTGGATCTATGTGTGTGGATCTGTGTGTGTGGATCTACGTATGTGTGTGTGTGTGTGTGTGGATCTGTGTGTGTGGATCTATGTGTGTGGATCTGTGTGTGTGGATCTATGTGTGTGGATCTGTGTGTGTGGATCTATGTATGTGGATCTATGTGTGTGGATCTGTGTGTGTGGATCTATGTGTGTGGATCTGTGTGTGTGGATCTGTGTGTGTGGATCTGTGTGTGTGGATCTATGTATGTGGATCTGTGTGTGTGGATCTGTGTGTGTGGATCTATGTATGTGGATCTGTGTGTGTGGATCTGTGTGTGTGGATCTATGTATGTGTGTGTGTGTGTGTGTGTGTGTGGATCTGTGTGTGTGGATCTATGTGTGTGGATCTATGTGTGTGGATCTGTGTGTGTGGATCTATGTGTGTGGATCTGTGTGTGTGGATCTATGTATGTGTGTGTGTGTGTGTGGATCTGTGTGTGTGGATCTATGTGTGTGGATCTGTGTGTGTGGATCTGTGTGTGTGGATCTGTGTGTGTGGATCTGTGTGTGTGGATCTGTGTGTGTGGATCTGTGTGTGTGGATCTATGTATGTGTGTGTGTGTGTGTGTGTGTGTGTGTGTGTGTGTGTGTGTGTGTGTGTGTGTGTGTGTGTGTGTGTGTGTGTGGATCTGTGTGTGTGTGGAGTAGGGGTCGGCCTTTCTTTAATCAAATTGCCGATAACACTTTGGCTCTGATGCGGCCGTTTCTCTGGCTGCAGTCACCGCTCTGTGTACACGAGCAATGTCCCGCCCACAGCGCTATCTGATAGGCTATTACTGAAGTGTCAATCAACACTGAAGATTTTCCGGGCGGGAGCCAGCCAGAGAGGCGGGACCTTCTCAGATTACAGGCAGGTGCGAAGAACGCAGACGCAGACTGAGGCAAGCAGCAGCGCTGAGCGGCAGAGCCATGCATGTGTTAAACCGAAGTTCAATACACATCCCAGTCCCCTCAGCTGAGGCTGCAAAAACACCACGATCTATTGATCCAATTCTATCAGTTTCCCAGTTACAGGGACATGGGAAGTCAGTCAGAGTCGGGGGTGCGTGCAGCGTCTCGCTGCGGAGTAACGGCCCCTACACACGGCGGCGTGCGTTGCCGCTTCAACGCTTCTGCCCATTCACTTTGAACTTTGCAAAGCGTAGCTTCTCTCGCGGTGCTCGCTGCAAAAGTAGAGCAATGTTCTACTTTTGCCGCCTCGACGGAAGCGTCAGCCAATGGAATCATATGCCAGTACAAGCTCTAGCCAATCAAACCGTGTGCTTGTGTGTCTGTGGCGGGAGATTCATGTGATTGGTTGTTGGTCGAGTTCCAGCCCCTCCCGCCGGCAAGCGACAACGCACGCCGCCGTGTGTAGGGGCCGTAACGGAGCCTACACACGGCGGCGTGCGTTGCCGCTTTAACGCTTCTGCCCATTCACTTTCAATGGGGTGACGTCACGATTCGCTGAACTGCATTCTGGGAGCAAAGCGTAGCTTCTCTCGCGGTGCTCGCTGCAAAAGTAGAGCAAAGTTCTACTTTTGCCGCCTCGACGGAAGCGTCAGCCAATCGAATCATATGCCAGTGCAAGCTCTAGCCAATCAAACCGCATGCTTGTGTGTCTGGGGCGGGAGATTCATGTGATTGGTTGTTGGTCGAGTTTCAGCCCCCCCCCGCCGGCAGGCGACAACGCACGCCGCCGTGTGTAGGAGCCGTAACTGTGGTGCGGAGGGGGGGGGGGGGTTGATATGCAGTTTTTCAGGTTGATATGTGAAGCTCATTAGCGAGCCAACATGTAGTTAGCAAATGTTTAGCAAAATATTAGAAGTGAGGGTACCAGACTGACGTTAGGTCTACTGTAATTGCCTCACCTTTAATAGTTTGCAGAACATTAGCTAGCACCAGTGTTTTGCTAGCAGCTTATTGGGATGTTATGCTCGATAGACAGGCAGTGGTTTGATATAATGAATTAAGCATTATTGTTAGTTCAGCATGTCAGCCTGCAGCCCCACTTCCTGTCTCTCTCTCTCTCTCATTGCGTCTCCATCGCACTAAAAGCAAAGGGCACAGAGAGGAAACCAGTTGTGAGATGTTTAAAAGTTCGTTAAACATAATATATGCTTAAATGCATTTCAAAGAAGTTGTGTTGAGTTTGTGTTGTTCTACATTTTGACACCAAGATTTTCTGATTTTACTTCAAATGTATATCGGTTCCAAATATCGGTTATCGGTCTCCTTGATTACTAATAATCGGTATCGGCCTTGAAAAAGCCATATCGGTCGATCCCTAGTGTGGATCTATGTGTGTGTGTGTGTGTGTGTGTGTGTGTGTGTGTGTGGATCTGTGTGTGTGTGTGTGTGTGTGTGTGGATCTGTGTGTGTGTGTGTGTGTGTATGTGTGTGTGCGTGTGGATCTCTGTGTGTGTGTGTGTGTGTCACAGGAAAACACTTCACCTGATAATCTGCAGAATCTTCCTATCAAACAAGTCAATACATTGCAAACTATCAGTGATCCTCATAGTTGGGTTCACAATTTGTTTCTTCGATAGCGTACTTTAGCCTCTTTCAGGTCATGACCGCTGTGTTGATTTATTTATGGTTTTATTTATGGCTACAAAGACTTTTAATCTCCCAGCATGCCTTTCTGCTCTGAAAATAGAGCAGGGTCTCCTCCTGAGAGCGAGAGCAGCATCAGATAACTGAATACAATCATTTCCAAAGTGTGTGTGTGTGTGTGTGTGTGTGTGTGTGTGTGTGTGTGTGTGTGTGCTGCTCATGCAATTAATATTCTATTTTTCCAGAAGATGAAATCCATTTTTTATTAAATATTTGATCCTCCATATTTGTTTCTTCTTCTCTCATGTTTTAATAATTAATCTGCAGCAGGTAAAGTCATTACAGATTACGATTATTTTAAATTGACCATTATAAGAATTTATATTTCAGTGCTGATGGATCCTGTGTTGGCTACAGAGAAGCTGCTTCTATCAAATAACTATAAAGTGTTTCATGCAGAAAACACTGAAGTGAACGAGGAGAAGAATATGAGCAATTAGGGGAATGTTTATAATTGGATCTGAATTAATAGTAACATATATTTATGTGTTTCCCCTCTTGTATTTGGGACAGATCAAGACCAACATAAGCTCTTTGTAATCACTAAAACATACTTATTAATTCTCTGTAATTATAATAATCTTTATCAGAGGAGCAGAAGCTGTTTTATACGCGGTTATTTTAAAAAGGATTTTCTTCACACTTTCTGAGGAGTCATTAAGTTTTCCCATTTCGAGTTTTAGGTCGCATTCTAATAGTCTGCTCTCATGTCATCGGCGTAGCACTGAAATTGAAGGTTGTGGCGACGAATTATTTTGCCAAGGGGGAGCATGTAGAGGATGAAGAGGAGGGGACCAAGCACCGAACCCTGGGGGACGCCTTGGGACAGTATAGTAATAGTCGCTTCTCTGGTGCGCATAGATTGTTCCATTGTTTCATTCTTCAGAAGGTCCGGTTTGCGTTCACACGGGCAAAACTCAAACGGACTATAAACTTTAAACACAAGTCATGCGCACGGAAATGCTGTTCACCCATTGGTCAGACATGAAGGGGGTAAAAACGCAAATCCCGGCAATGTCTACCGGAGCCTCCGCCATGGAGCATCGGCACTTTCGGCAGGTTATTCTCGTGCTGCTGTTAATCTGGAGATCAACAGACTCTAGCGGCCCGCGCATATGATTATATAATCAGACAACGTTATAACACAATGAGAGACGTTCTGCAGTCAGGAGGGCGTTTCACCGACGACAGGTGTTCTGACTTTTATGTAGCTGACAGAGCCTTACTTTACACGACACTGTTCAGCACTTCATTCTGCTTCACTCTTTAACTAAACAACCGCAGATGTCTTAAAAGACTCTTTCGCTAAAGACTTTGAAGATATCCACGTTCTTGTGACGCGTAAATACTACGCTTCCTATGTTTTGGTGCGGACTGCGTTCACATCAGCAATGAACCGCTCCAGAGTTCACTAGCAAGCGCTCCGAGACCACCTATTTTAGCGGACCAGAGTCCGGTTGTTTAGTTCACTTCAGAGGACTGCGTTCACACCGACCCAAACGAACCAAGCGGCTAAACGCACCAGGGTTCGATTCAACCGGACTGAACAAGGCAGGAGTGAACGCACCCTTAATATTAACAAAGAATTAGTTATTTTCTAAATGTTGATTTAAATGTTCTGCTTCAGTTCTTTGGAGCTTTAAATTGTTCTTTATATTTATACATTTCATGTTTTTGTTCAACGTTTGTTTTCAGGCTCATTTAGTAGGAGATATAGAAAGTAGTGTTAAAAGTTCTTGTCTTAAAGGGGACCTATCATGCAAAATGCACTTTGTGATGTCTTTTCTACATCAACATGTGTCCCGGTGCGTCGGGGAACTCACGCAGCGTCAGAAAGTAAAACCCTCTCTCCTCCGTACCCAAATGTTTTAACAAAATGTTTTAAAGTAATATCGGATGAAACAGAGAGTTGCTCTCAGAAACAATGCCTGACGTGTTTTGGATGTAGTCTCGTCATGTTTACATTAGCCTCGCTAACACTCAGAGCTAACTGCAGAGCACGTGTGTTTAAAAAGCAGGAAATGAAAAAAGGAACTCACCTTGTGATAAACCCGCTAGAGAAAAAGCATCTGAGCTTCGTACTGTTTCAGAGATAATCCTTGATGTGGTTTAGAACAGGATGGCGTTTTATCACAGCAGAGAAGAGAAACTTTAAAGTGATATTTAAAAATGAACATTTGTCATATTTGTACTCGAATCCAAACCCACGGTGTATTGTGTTTTTACTTGTTTTAATTTGAGATTATAATCGGTTTACTAAAACAAATTAATCCTAAAATAAAATACATATTTTCTGTATTTTATTGATTTGACATCAAATAATATTTATAAAGTAAAATAATTAATTAAAATGTATTATTTTACTTTTTCTCTCCCTCCCAGGTTTTGTTACATCTTACATACTTTCTTACATATCCTTGTCTTCTTTTATTTGGTACAGTTCTAAACCAACGTAATCTCTTTATAATAAAACTAAAATGTTTATTAATGTTCTGTATTTGAGTCACTTTAAATTAAATAATATTTACTGAATGAAAACTAATGAATTAAAATATATTTTATTTCTCTCCAGGTTTGTCCCTCCTGAACTCCCACCCCTACGACAGCCCCCCCTCTCCCCCCCAGCTCCTCCCCCCCCCTCCCCCTGCCTCCCCCTTCGCCCTTTCCCCCCCCCCCCTCACACACTCAGAGGATGTACCCGCAGTCACCTTTCTACTGAGGGTGAGACACACACACACACACACACACACACACACACACACACACACACAGCAGTTGTGTTTTGATGCGACTCTACTAATGTGGATCATATTTAATTTAGCGGTACTAAAGTAAACAGAGGATCGGGATGAACCAGGAAGGAACTCAAAATGTATTAAGAGACATGAAACAACTACAAAGAACTACAAATAGAAAGAAAAAAGACACAAAAAAACTACAAGAAGACCAAATTATGTACAAAAACAAGCAAAAGAACTACAAATTCGGTTTTTTATTTAGTTTCTTCGGTCTTTGTAGTTCCATTTGTGCTTTTGTAGTCCTTCTGAAAAACAACAGACTTTAACTACAAGGAAATAACATCAACTAAAAGGACTAGAAGTAAAAGAACTGCAAAGACCAAAAAAGAACTACAGAGTCGTTGTTTTAAGTGTCTTTGTAGTCCTTTTCGGTGTCGCTGCGGTTTTTCTGTTTTGTTTGAATGACACACAAAATAACTACAATGAAATAACATCAACAAAAACAGACAAAATAATAAAGAAAACAAGCAAAATAAGAAAGAAAACAAGCAAAATAATAAAGAAAACAGACAAAATAATAAAGAAAACAGACAAAATAATAAAGAAAACAGACAAAATAATAAAGAAAACAGGCAAAATAATAAAAAAAACAGACAAAATAATAAAGAAAACAGACAAAATAATAAAAAAAACAGGCAAAATAACAGCAAAAACAGACAAAATAATAAAGAAAACAGACAAAATAATAAAGAAAACAGGCAAAATAATAAAGAAAACAGACAAAATAGCAGCAAAAACAGGCAAAATAATAAGGAAAACAGACAAAATAGCAGCAAAAACAGACAAAATAATAAAGAAAACAGACAAAATAATAAAGAAAACAGACAAAATAATAAAGAAAACAGGCAAAATAATAAAGAAAACAGACAAAATAGCAGCAAAAACAGGCAAAATAATAAGGAAAACAGACAAAATAGCAGCAAAAACAGACAAAATAATAAAGAAAACAGACAAAATAAGAAAACAGACAAAATAATAAAGAAAACAGACAAAATAATAAAGAAAACAGGCAAAATAATAAAGAAAACAGGCAAAATAACATCTTAAACATTCACAGTACGACTCAATGCAAAAGAACCGAGCACCTTTCCTCTGTCTGCAGCCAACCTTCGCCTCGACACGGAGTCACATATCTGTGGTTTCTCTTTGGTGTGTTTACGCTGCGTCTCTCTCTGACTTGTTGTTGCAGGAGGTTTGTGTGAGCAGTGAGCGAAGGACCTGAGGAGGAGAGGAGCGTCGATAACCTTTCCACCTGCAGATAACATGTCATAAACACTCGCCCTGTTCACCTCCTCCGTCGAAACACCAGCTCTATCGCCTCTCAGAACTGTTTAAAGGAAATCAGGTCGTATTTACCTAAACGTGTTTTTACCAAATCTAATCTCTCCTGCTCTTGCTCTGTGGTCACTGTTCCTCCAGTTCACCTTAAATTACCCAGAATGCAACGAAATATAGCACTTTTTACACAACCCTCTGTCATTTTTCATGTTTTGCCTTTTGAAGCCAATTTAATCGTTTTTTTATCTGGAAAGTGGTGGAATAAATAATAATTATAATCTTTCTTTATCAGAGGAGAAGAAATTCGAAGCTGTTGTTTTATACGCGATTATTTAAAAAAGGATATTATTCACACTTTTTGAGGAGTTCGTTAATTAGGTTTCACCATTTTGAGTTTAAATGATTAAGAAATAGTTGTTTTCTTAATGTTGATTTAAATGTTCTGCTTCAGTTCTTTGGAGCTTGTTCTTTATATTTAAACGTTGTATTGCGTTTCTGAAGTTTGTTTTCAGGCTCATTTAGTCGGAGAAAGTTCTTTCAAAAGCTCCTCTGTTAATTTAACTCGAATCCAAACCCACGATGTATTTTAATTTTAGATTATAATCGGTTTACTAATACAAATTGATCCTTAAAATATAACAATATATATTTAATAATCCAGAGAAAGAAATTTAATGAAAGCCAAAACTAAAAATCAGGAAAGCAGTTTTAAAGAAATCTGTAAAAATGAATTGGTGTTAATAAATGTGACCCTATTTATTTATTCAGTTATAACATTTAAAACATGTCACGCCTTTAAAATGAAAAACACGAATGAAGAGAACTTTGTGATTCAATTGTCTTTTTGTTATTTTCTGATGACATTTGAAAAAAAGCCATGTTTTGTTTTTGAAGAAATTCACTGTGTTTTAAATAAAACGTTATTGTTTAAAAAGGTTGTTTTGTCATTTCAATGCTGACTCATTCCTCAGTTAAAGGACTCATCATGCTATATTCAAATGATATACTGTAGGGCCATATAAGGTATATTTATACCTTTCTGTTTTCAAAATACAGATCCTGCATTTCAGCCACGCCTCATTTCGCCCTATTTGCTGTTCTCCAGCCCTGTTGTTGCAGGGGGCTGATTCTGGGAGCTGCAGCTGACCACGCCCCCTGCAGCTGACCACGCCCCCTGCAACTGACCACGCCCCCTGCAGCTGACCACGCCCCCTGCAGCTGACCACGCCCCCTGCAGCTGACCACGCCCCCTGCAGCTGACCACGCCCCCTGCAGCTGACCACACCCCCTGAAGCTGACCACGCCCCCTGCAGCTGACCACGCCCCCTGCAGCTGACCACGCCCCCTGCAGCTGACCACGCCCCATGTAGCCGACCACGCCCCCTGCAGCTGACCACGCCCCATGTAGCCGACCACGTCCCTGCAGCTGACCACGCCCCCTGCAGCTGACCACACCCCCTGAAGCTGACCACGCCCCCTGCAGCTGACCACGCCCCATGTAGCCGACCACGTCCCTGCAGCTGACCACGCCCCCTGCAGCTGACCACGCCCCCTGCAACTGACCACACCCCCTGAAGCTGACCACGCCCCCTGCAACTGACCACGTCCCCTGCAGCTGACCACGCCCCCTGCAGCTGACCACGCCCCCTGTAGCTGACCACACCCCCTGCAGCTGACCACGCCCCCTGTAGCTGACCACGCCCCCTGTAGCTGACCACGCCCCCTGTCGCTGACCACGCCCCCTGCAACTGACCACGTCCCCTGCAGCTGACCACGCCCCCCTGCAGCTGACCACGCCCCCTGCAACTGACCACGTCCCCTGCAGCTGACCACGCCCCCCTGCAGCTGACCACGTTCCCTGCAGCTGACCACGCCCCCCTGTAGCTGACCACGCCCCCTGCAGCTGATAAGATAAGATAAGATGAACCTTTATTAATCCCCGAGAGGAAATTCAGTTGTACAAAGCAGCAACAGGGTAAGCGTGAAAAAAAAAAAAAAAAAAACAGTACAGCAAAGATTCACACAGATCAATACAATCTAAAATAAATAATAAATAACATAAAATCAAGGAAATAATGATAGTAATAATAAAAGACTATGAAAATAGAAGATGAATAAAAATAAGAGTAAAATAACTGTCAGCATATATACATATTTTGTCATCATCTAAAATCTAAAGTGCGGAATAAGTTAAAGTGACAAGTTAACATGGGTTGTGGAGACAGTGTATATTTATGACCAGTGATTTAATTTGATTTATTTTTCATATTTAACCCCTTGTTGTGCAGCCTGATGGCTACAGGCACAAAGGACTGTCCGAGGCGCTTGGTGCGTTGTTGTGGAGCGATGAGTCTGTGGCTGAACGTGCTCCTCATCTTCACTAGCTCTGCATGGAGTGGGTGGGAGGGGTTCTCCAGGATGCTGTCGAGCTTCTTCCTCGTCCTCCCCTCCGCCACCTCCTCCAGATTGTCCAGCTTTACTCCGACTACAGAGCTAGCCTTCCTTACCAGCTTGTTCAGCCTGACGGTGTCCCTAGCGTGTGTGTTTCCACCCCAGCACGCCACGGCAAAGAAGAGCACACTGGCCACCACAGACTGGTAGAACGTCTGCAGCAGCCTCGTGCACACGTTGAAGGACCTGAGCCTCCTCAGGAAGAACAGCTTGCTCTGTCCCTTCCTGAGGAGAGCATCCGTGTTGTCTGTCCAGTCCAGTTTATTGTTCAGCTGCACTCCCAGGAACTTGTAGCTGCTCACCACCTCTACCTCCTTCCCCTTGATGGTGATGGGGGTCCGAGGTCTCTTCCTGCTCCGCCTGAAGTCCACCACCAGCTCCTTAGTCTTGCTGATGTTGAGCTGGAGTTGATTGTCGTCACACCAGCCTACAAAGTTCTCCACCAGGGTCCTGTATTCCTCCTCATCGTCATCTGTGATGCAGCTGACGATGGAGGAGTCGTCCGAGAACTTTTGAAGGTGGCATGAGCCGGAGTTGAAGCGGAAGTCGGAGGTGTAGAGGGTGAACAGGAATGGTGACAGCACAGTTCCCTGGGGGGCTCCGGTGTTGCTCAGCAGCACATCAGACACGCTGCCCTGCAGTCTGACATACTGAGGTCTGTTGGTGAGGTAGTCTGTGATCCAGGCCACCATGCTGTGATCCACCTGCATCACTGACAGCTTCTCAGCTAGCAGGTGTGGCTGGATAGTGTTGAAGGCGCTGGAGAAGTCGAAGAACAGGATTCTTAGTGAGGTGTGCGGTTCCTCCAGCTGTGTGTAGGCTCTATGGAGCATGTAGATGATGGCGTCCTCCACACCAATGTTCTCCTGGTAGGCAAACTGTAGAGGGTCCATGGAGTCACACACGAGGGGTTTGAGGTGCTGCAGAATCAGTCTCTCAAAGATTTTCATGACGTGTGAGGTCAGAGCAACAGGCCTGTAGTCTCCTGGAGTGCTGGGGCGTGTCTTTTTGGGCACCGGGACAATGCAAGACGTCTTCCAGATGTCCGGCACCCTCATCAGCTTCAGGGAGAGACTGAAGAGGTGTTGAAGAACGCCTGCTAGCTGACCACGTTCCCTGCAGCTGACCACGCCCCCCTGCAGCTGACCACGCCCCCCTGTAGCTGACCACGCCCCCTGCAGCTGACCACGCCCCCTGCAGCTGACCACGCCCCCCTGCAGGAGAGGGGAGCGTGCTCTGATCAAGTCAGAAGAGGGAGAAAAATAGATATCTGTCCTCCGTGTTTTATTATATTATTATTTAGAGTCCTCCCTTATGTCAGCTGTGTGTGTGTGTGTGTGTGTGTGTGTGTGTGTGTGTGTAAAAGTCAGATTTCAGGTGTTTTGTTGGTGAAAGAACATCAAAGTGTTCTCTTTCATGCTGACGGAGGAAAACAGACTGCTGAGACCGTGTGTGTGTAAAAATTGCCTTTTGACACTATAAAGGCATTTCATTTGTCCTCATCATTGCCATCCACAAATAGATGAAGAGGAGGAAGAGGAGGAAGAGAAAGAGGAAGAGGAGGAAGAGGAGGAGGTGTCGGAGTCAAACAGATGGGATTATGAAATGGAAACGCAGCGGGAGAGGAGAAGAAGAAGGAGTCTAATATTTAAGATCTGGTGTGTGTCTCCAATTAAGTATAAGTGTGTGTGTGTGTGTGTGTGTGTTAATAATTCCCAGTCAGCGTTAAGCTTTCATAATTCTTCTTCTCTTCATCATTTTCATGTTTTGTTTCTACGTCAGCACAAAAACCGTCTTCGTCACACTCTGTTTTTCATGTCTTCTTCTTCTGTGGTGTTTGCAGCGCTGGGAGTTCATCGTGCAGTCAGGCGTCCGGAGAGTCCTCGTCTCTAGGTTTGATGTTTTTGACACATTTCAGTCCGAGCCTCAGATGGATTATTGTGCTTCATGTTGTTGTTGTTGTTGTTGTTGTTTATCCCGGACGTCAACACAAGAAACGCTTCATCCCTCAAACTGAATTAGATCACCACGTTTTCAAATGTTATTCCATTTAAACATGTACAAACTACATTACCCACAATGCAACTCAACCACAGGCCTATTTGGTTCCCTCTTTCCTTCTTTTAGTTTCCCTTCCTCCTCCTTGTTCTTCTTCCTTACCTCCTTTCCTTTCTTTCCTCTTTATTAGAATAGTTCCTATTCCTTTGTTTCCTCTCCCTCATTGTCCTTTTAGTTTATTTTCCTTTCCTTGTTCTTCTTCCTAGTTTGTCTTCCTTATCTCCTTCCCTTTCCCTCCTTCTTCTCATTTCCCTTTCATTTCCTCTTATCGTCTTGTTTCCCTTCCTCTTCCTCGTCCTATCCAATCGACTCACTCCCTTCCTCTTCCACTTCCTCCTTCATTTCCTCACTCCCTTTCTTCTTCCCTTCCTCCTTCATTTCCTCACTCCCTTTCTTCTTCCCTTCCTCCTTCATTTCCTCACTCCCTTTCTTCTTCCCTTCCTCCTCGTCCCTGGAGTCGTCCGTCTCTCTGAGTTTTCCAGGCTTTGGGATAATAGGCGTTTGTTATTTGACCTCCGGTGCAAACTGCCCCCTCTTCCTCACATGCTTCAGAGGAAGGTTTTCTCTTCTTCTCAAAGTCGGTTCCTCGTTAGATTTCCCAGGGGGCCGAGCGATCACGGGAATAGCACGAGGCCTGAGAGAGGAAGCGCCGAGGAACCTGTTCCTGCGTCTTATATCGGATGGAGGACGCAGAGAAAGAGAGGGAGGAACTGGGGGAGAAAGAGAGAGGGAGAAAGAGGAAGGGAAACCAGAAGAAGATGGAGGTAGAGAAAGTGAAATGAGAAGAAGAAGAAAGGAAACAGGAGAGGAGGAGTGTGAGGAAGGAAGAGGAAACAAGGAGACACGTTTCCTCAGGGAGAATTATGGCTGTGCTTTTTCTCCATTAGAGTTATTAAATGAGTTTCTGTGTCTCAGACCCTCAGACCCTCAGTCCCTCAGACCCTCAGTCCCTCAGTCCCTCAGTCCCTCATACCCTCAGTCCCTCAGTCCCTCAGACCCTCAGTCCCTCAGACCCTCAGTCCCTCAGTCCCTCATACCCTCAGTCCCTCAGACCCTCAGACCCTCAGACCCTCAGTCCCTCAGTCCCTCATACCCTCAGTCCCTCATACCCTCAGTCCCTCAGTCCCTCAGTCCCTCAGTCCCTCAGTCCCTCAGACCCTCAGTCCCTCAGTCCCTCAGTCTCTCAGTCCCTCAGACCCTCAGTCCCTCAGTCCCTCAGACCCTCAGTCCCTCAGTCTCTCAGTCCCTCAGTCCCTCAGACCCTCAGTCTCTCAGTCCCTCAGACCCTCATACCCTCAGTCCCTCAGACCCTCAGTCTCTCAGTCCCTCAGACCCTCAGTCCCTCAGTCCCTCAGACCCTCAGTCCCTCAGACCCTCAGTCCCTCAGTCCCTCAGACCCTCAGTCCCTCAGACCCTCAGTCCCTCAGACCCTCAGTCTCTCAGTCCCTCAGACCCTCAGACCCTCAGTCCCTCAGTCCCTCAGACCCTCAGACCCTCAGTCCCTCAGACCCTCAGTCCCTCAGACCCTCAGTCCCTCAGACCCTCAGTCCCTCAGTCCCTCAGTCCCTCAGACCCTCAGGTCCCTCAGACCCCTCAGTCCCTCAGTCCCCTCAGACCCTCAGTCCCTCAGACCCTCAGTCAGACCCTCAGTCCCTCAGTCCCTCAGTCCCTCAGACCCTCAGTCCCTCAGACCTCAGTCCCTCAGACCCTCACCCTCAGACCCTCAGTCCCTCAGACCCTCCGTCCCTCAGTCCCTCAGTCCCTCAGACCCTCAGTCCCTCAGACCCTCAGACCCTCAGTCCCTCAGACCCTCAGTCCCTCAGACCCTCAGACCCTCAGTCCCTCAGTCCCTCAGACCCTCAGTCCCTCAGTCCCTCAGTCCCTCAGACCCCTCAGTCCCTCAGACCCTCAGTCTCTCAGTCCCTCAGACCCTCAGACCCTCAGACCCTCAGTCCCTCAGACCCTCAGACCCTCAGACCCTCAGTCTCTCAGTCCCTCAGACCCTCAGTCCCTCAGACCCTCAGTCTCTCAGTCCCTCAGTCCCTCAGACCCTCAGACCCTCAGTCCCCTCAGTCCCTCAGTCCCTCAGACCCTCAGTCCCTCAGTCCCTCAGACCCTCAGTCCCTCAGACCCTCAGTCCCTCAGTCCCTCAGTCCCTCAGACCCTCAGACCCTCAGTCCCTCAGACCCTCAGACCCTCAGACCCTCAGTCCCTCAGACCCTCAGTCCCTCAGTCCCTCAGTCCCTCAGACCCTCAGTCCCTCAGTCCCTCAGTCCCTCAGACCCTCAGACCCTCATCAGACCCTCAGGACCCTCAGACCCTCAGTCCCTCAGACCCTCAGACCCTCAGTCCCTCAGACCCTCAGACCCTCAGTCCCTCAGTCCCTCAGACCCTCAGTCCCTCAGACCCTCCGTCCCTCAGACCCTCAGACCCTCAGACCCTCAGTCCCTCAGACCCTCAGTCCCTCAGTCCCTCAGTCCCTCAGACCCTCAGACCCTCAGTCTCTCAGACCCTCAGACCCTCAGATCCTCAGACCCTCAGACCCTCAGACCCTCAGATCCTCAGACCCTCAGACCCTCAGACCCTCAGACCCTCAGACCCTCAGACCCTCAGTCCCTCAGACCCTCAGTCCCTCAGACCCTCAGACCCTCAGACCCTCCGTCTCACCGCAGAGGAGCACCAAGTCATCCCATAACGCTCATTATTCTCTCTGTTACATAAGGAACAACCAAACTAAACTGGAGGCCAAAGCAGTGACGGATTACAAAACTTCTCCGAGCTCCATGAAGTCTGAGGGGTCTCCTCTGTATCCCGGTGGGCCAACAGAGGCTAAATGTTAGCATGCTAAAGCTACGATATAACAGAGTATAACTGAGCGTAAGTCTAATGCTAGATTAAAGCTCAAAGCACGGTTGAGATAAATGCTAACCCACAATGCTAACACAAACCTTCTGATTAGCTTCAAATAGCAAGCTAAGCGTCATGCTAATTTGTAGAATCAAACTCAAAGCGAAACATGGGAAGTAGAGCTGATTGCTTTATAAATCAAACTGAGCGTAAGAAGACAAACATGGGAACAAATGATGCTAAAAAAACATTTTCAATAAACTTAACGAGCTATATGTTAGCGTGCTAAAGCTAGATTAAAGTTAAAAGATAAATGCTAACCCACAATGCTAACACAAACCTTCTGATTAGCTTAAATAGCAAGCTAAGTGTCATTTGTAGAATTAAACTCAAAGCAAAACATATCCGAAGTACAGCTGAATAATGTTAACCTGTGATGCTTATAGGCTAACAAACAGCGTAGTATGCTAACAGACATTATAATATGCTCAATCTTACATGCTATATGTTAGCATGCTAAAGTTACAATGTAATAAAGTAAACGTGAACATAAGTAGACAAAAATGGGAACAAATGATGCTAAATAAACATTTTCAATAAACTTTACGAGCTATATGTTAGCTACAACAAATAATTGCTATATGTTAGCTATTTTCCAGTAGATCATAGCTATCATTATATCATTCCACACTTACGCATTCAACTAGCATGCTAACATAAGCATGCTAATGTGTGCCTGTACAGTGCCTTTTAGCTGAAACGCTTACCTTACTATGTGCTAAATGCTACAAGCTATATTTTAGCTAACTACTATTACACTTAAAGCACAGTTTAGGTCTATCTGAACATGCTAACTGTTGCATGCTTAGCTTATGCGTGCTTCAACTGTGTTTAGCAAACATACTTAACATACTATACTTTCTAAAATGCTACATGCTATATTTAAGCATATAATATTAAGCTCAATCTGAATACACTTACATGAATATAAACCAAACGTTAACAATACTCATTATTTTGAAGTCACAGCAGGACTCTCTGAGCTCTTTCCCCCTCTCTTTAAAGCCGACTAACCCTCCTGCGGCCCGCTGTGTTTGCAGCATAAATCACAAATATAAATCACAGCCCAAACTGTGCATCCATATTTCATGTTTTTGACCTCTGCTGGGCGGCGTGAAGGTCAACTTCCTGTCTGTGTCTTTGGAGGCAGAAAAGATTTATGGCCAAACAACCAGAGGAAGAAATTGCACGGCTGAAGATACAGATCTCTGCCTTCAGGGCGGGAAAACAGCTGTTCACTCCACGGTGTCCTAGAAAGTTAGCAAAGCAGCAGGAGAAGTGAGAGGCGGAGGACAGAACGGCAACATGGTACTTCGGGAGGAGACCATTAGAGAACTGTGGGTCGTCTGATCCTCGAAGAGACACATGAGTTGTGGCTCGAGCGTAGAAAGATAACATCAGATTCAATTACACCACAGACCTTATTTCAGGATTCTTACACAAGAAACGTGATTTACAAGAAGTGGTAAAATGCTGACTCATTACAGGACTTAAGGACTCAAAATGCTGACTTATTACAGGACTTAAGGACTCAAAATGCTGACTTATTACAGGACTTAAGGACTCATAATGCTGACTCATTACAGGACTTAAGGACTCAAAATGCTGACTTATTACAGGACTTAAGGACTCATAATGCTGACTCATTACAGGATTTAAGGACTCGTAACACTGACTCATTACAGGACTTAAGGACTCGTAATGCTGACTCATTACAGGATTTAAGGACTCGTAACACTGACTCATTACAGGACTTAAGGACTCGTAATGCTGACTCATTACAGGACTTAAGGACTTGTAACACTGACTCATTACAGGACTTAAGGACTCATAACACTGACTCATTACAGGACTTAAGGACTCGTAATGCTGACTCATTACAGGACTTAAGGACTCGTAATGCTGACTCATTACAGGACTTAAGGACTTGTAACACTGACTCATTACAGGACTTAAGGACTCGTAACACTGACTCATTACAGGACTTAAGGACTCGTAACACTGACTCATTACAGGACTTAAGGACTCAAAATGCTGACTCATTACAGGACTTAAGGACTCGTAACACTGACTCATTACAGGACTTAAGGACTCGTAATGCTGACTCATTACAGGACTTAAGGACTCGTAACACTGACTCATTACAGGACTTAAGGACTCATAACACTGACTCATTACAGGACTTAAGGACTCGTAACACTGACTCATTACAGGACTTAAGGACTCAAAATGCTGACTCATTACAGGACTTAAGGACTCAAAATGCTGACTCATTACAGGACTTAAGGACTTGTAACACTGACTCATTACAGGACTTAAGGACTTGTAACACTGACTCATTACAGGACTTAAGGACTCAAAATGCTGACTCATTACAGGACTTAAGGACTCAAAATGCTGACTCATTACAGGACTTAAGGACTTGTAACACTGACTCATTACAGGACTTAAGGACTCGTAACACTGACTCATTACAGGACTTAAGGACTCGTAACACTGACTCATTACAGGACTTAAGGACTCGTAATGCTGACTCATTACAGGACCTAAGGACACATAATGCTGACTCATTACAGGACTTAAGGACTCGTAACACTGACTCATTACAGGATTTAAGGACTCGTAACACTGACTCATTACAGGACTTAAGGACTCGTAATGTTGACTCATTACAGGACTTAAGGACTCATAACACTGACTCATTACAGGACTTAAGGACTCGTAACACTGACTCATTACAGGACTTAAGGACTCGTAACACTGACTCATTACAGGACTTAAGGACTCGTAATGCTGACTCATTACAGGACCTAAGGACACATAATGCTGACTCATTACAGGACTTAAGGACTCGTAACACTGACTCATTACAGGATTTAAGGACTCGTAACACTGACTCATTACAGGATTTAAGGACTCGTAACACTGACTCATTACAGGACTTAAGGACTCGTAATGTTGACTCATTACAGGACTTAAGGACTCGTAACACTGACTCATTACAGGACCTAAGGACACATAATGCTGACTCATTACAGGACTTAAGGACTCGTAACACTGACTCATTACAGGACTTAAGGACTCGTAACACTGACTCATTACAGGACTTAAGGACTCGTAATGTTGACTCATTACAGGACTTAAGGACTCGTAACACTGACTCATTACAGGACCTAAGGACACATAATGCTGACTCATTACAGGACCTAAGGACACATAATGCTGACTCATTACAGGACTTAAGGACTCGTAACACTGACTCATTACAGGACTTAAGGACTCGTAACACTGACTCATTACAGGACTTAAGGACTCGTAATGCTGACTCATTACAGGACTTAAGGACACATAATGCTGACTCATTACAGGACTTAAGGACTCGTAACATTGACTCATTACAGGACCTAAGGACACATAATGCTGACTCATTACAGGACTTAAGGACTCGTAACACTGACTCATTACAGGACTTAAGGACTCGTAACACTGACTCATTACAGGACTTAAGGACTCGTAATGTTGACTCATTACAGGACTTAAGGACTCGTAACACTGACTCATTACAGGACCTAAGGACACATAATGCTGACTCATTACAGGACCTAAGGACACATAATGCTGACTCATTACAGGACTTAAGGACTCGTAACACTGACTCATTACAGGACTTAAGGACTCGTAACACTGACTCATTACAGGACTTAAGGACTCGTAACACTGACTCATTACAGGACTTAAGGACTCGTAATGCTGACTCATTACAGGACCTAAGGACTCAAAATGCTGACTCATTACAGGACTTAAGGACTCATAACACTGACTTGTGTCCTGGTTGTCCTGAACCTCTAACTGAGAAAGTGTCTCTCAGCTACAGGTGATATCAGGAAACAGACGGATCTGATTCTCTCCAGAGGAATGAAGGAAGATCTGATCTCAGGTCAGTAAATCTCTCTAATGCTGATATTGACTTTTCCCCAAATTGGATCAATGTCTATCGGATTCCTCTCCAGGTTGAATTGCTAATTTATGTCACGACACATTTTTTATCGCTTCAGTTTCTGTTTTCTGGTCGATATTAAACGCCTCGTCTTAATTTATTACCAGTCGGAGCAACATTTCTGAAGGTCAGATATAAATCTTAAGTTAAAAGAGAAACCCACAATTCTCCACTTTTGAATTCGATGAAGTCAGACGGATCAAACATTTTGAAGTCTGTTTTAAAGCCCCTTTTTATTTTTGGTGAAGGTTAGATATATTAATAACAACAATGACACAAATATGAATTATAAGCAGAAATACATTTTGCTTTTCTACAATATGCAACAAAAGATTACTTGGACTTTAAATGACTGCAAAACGGATTATTTTGACGCCCATAAATAACTCTTTTCATTCTAGTCTTGAGGCTAATTAAAGACCGCCAGTAATAAGGAAGATATGAATCAAATACATCAAGAAGAGTTTTCTGAGGTGCATTTTGCAGCTGGAATGAGAGATGTTGTTGAAAGAATAAGGAGGTGAGGAAATCGTTGAATTCTCGCTGTTTTACTGCCTTTAAACATTGTGGCGTAACTTATGGTTTATTGTAGATAATTGCAGGATTTGAAAGTCTTAATTATGTCTGTAATTATGTCGTTAAGCTTTGCAATGTATGGATATTATATAAAAAGACATGACATATTGTCTTCTATGAATCAGAATGCGGGGCCGGCCCTTGGCGTAGGCAGTATAGGCGAATGCTAAGGGTGCATCAATCTATGGGGGGTGCCGAAAAAAAAAGAAGTTAGAAATTTAAACACAATTTCCCGATTTTGGAACAAAGTACATCTTATTATCTTATACTAACAGAGCTACGCCTATATTGCGTACAGCGCCCATAAACTATGGCACCCCCCCCCCACAAATCAAGTTGCCCCAGCCCCAGTAAAAACCAGAGGTTTATGTGAAATAGTTATTTTTTTTGAAATAATGGTTTTAGTGCAATTATAGGTTTTAATTTTGTATTTGTGTTCATTTAAAATAAATCAAACTCCCAAAAACATACACAGCTTCTATTAACGTTGGCATTGACTGTGTAAGCGGCCGCGGGGGGGGAGAGCTTTAGAGCAGTGGTTCTCAACTGGTGGGTCTTCTGGCCAATCAGAATCAAGATTGTCGCCGGAAGTCCCCACGGAGAATAACTTAGCGGTAGAACTCTTCTTTATACATCCATGGGTACTTCAGATAGAAATGAACACATAATGAAATATGACCCCCGGTCTGATGACTGACAGGTCACAGAACAGTGGGGGCTATCTACCCTTACCCACAATTTAAAGTAAGTCTCACAGACTCTCTCCTCTTTGCTCTTCTCGCAGCAAGATGTCAGAACAAAGAGAAAAACAAACAATGGCATCAAATATTATTAATATGTCGGGTAGTGATAGATTTATTTATTTTCTTCTCAGAGTACCAGAATGCATAGTTTATGTTAGTACTTCTAAAGATCTCCTGCTGGGGGAGAATCCCCCCAGACCCCCTGCTGGGGTTGGGTTTTCAGCATGCGCCTTTTTATATAGTTCAGCTTTGATTCCATCATCTCATTAAACCTTTTTTAAAAGCATACTTTAGTTCTGTGAAGGGATATAAGGGATATATGCTGTACTTCACTTTAATTAATATTGTATGCTGAAAAGCGTATATATTACAGCACCATTTTTTGTTGAATAGATTTGAGTGCTTCAAAATGTTGGGTCGCGATTTATTGACCAAGTAGAAAGTGGGTCCCGAGGCCGGACCAGTTGAGAACCACTGGTCGAGAGAGCTCTCTCCTGAAGGACTGAGAGGCTCTGATAACCTCAGCTCTGTGAGGTAAAGGCACACCTTTATATCATCATTATAGTTACAAAAAAATAAGAGAATATTCATCTATTCTGGGGGGGGGGGGGGGCGCCAGCTAAAATCTTGCCTAGGGCAGCAGATTGGTCAGGGCCGGCCCTGTCAGAATCAAATCAAATCAAATCAGGTTTTATTTATAAAGCACATTTAAAAGCGATTTTTGGTCGAGCCAAAGTGCTGTACATGCATTAAAAACACTTATAATCACAATAAAAGACAATAATTTACAACAGATATAAAACGAACACAGGGAATAGTCAGGAGTCGTGCTCCGCTCTGACTAGAAGGCCTGAGAGAAGAAGTGAGTTTTTAGTGTGGATTTAAAAACCCCTAGGGTCTGGGCCGACCTCACGTGGAGGGGCAGAGTGTTCCAGAGCCTGGGGCCAGCTGCTGCGAAGGCTCGGTGCCCTCGGGTTTTGAGCCTGGTCTTGGGCACTACCAGCAGCAGATGGTCAGCAGACCTTAAAGCTCTGGCTGGGGTGTAGCGCTGGAGGAGTTCAGCTATATAGGCCGGAGCCAGCCCATTTAGTGCTTTAAAAACAAATAAAAGGATTTTAAAATCAATTCTGTACCGAACTGGAAGCCAGTGCAGTGAGGCCAGAATTGGGGTGATGTGGTCACGCTTTTAGAATGTGTTATTTGTCCCGGGAAAAGTGGCTTGTGTGACAGTTTATGGTAAATGTCCAATAAAATGTACATAAATATAAGACATTAAAGTAACATGTACAAAAAACCGAATAAAATAAAAATATTTACAATAACAGAAGGCTATAAAGTAAAACGTCCAATACAATTATACACATTTTAAAAATAAACATGAGACAATAAAGTTAAAATATATGTATATAGACATAGAAAGTTATAATAAGATGTTGACAACGTGCTAACATGACATCACTTCCTGTCACGCCGGCGTTAACCTCTTTAAACTGGAGTCAAAGTGGGAACTCTGGGAGGAAAGTCAGCGTCTGTTTTCTGGCTTCGGCTGATGGAGTTTCTTCTCACTCTGCCAGGAAGAAAGAGCAACGAACATCGCTGTGTTTACGGCTGCAGATTCACCGTCAGCCTCGTTTCTGCACGGATGAGCTGAGCATCCGAAGTGTGATTCCTCTGATCCTCAGACCGTGGAGGAGTTATTGTTCTGACGCTCAGAGAAATCTGCTTTTATTCCCAGACTGCCCTCCTTCAGAAAAGCTGTTTCTAGTTCTTCTGGCTGTGATCGCCATGACTCAGCAGAAATGCACTGAGACGTCTTGACAATCACATCGTATTTATAGAGCCAAAGAAACCCCAAGATTAACTCAGGAGACAGATGTATAATATCAATACAATTACATTTAATTAACCTGCTTTATCTAGGTTCTTACTACATGTCCCTTTTCTGACATGACCTCAGCAGAAAGACAGAAGTACTGAGACGTTTTGACAATCGCATTGTGAATATAGAGCCAAAGAAACCTCAGGAGAACAACAGACATATAATAACAAAACATTAACATGTAATAAACCTGCTTTTCTTTAGGTATTTTAGCCACTTAACTTCCTATGTTGTCACTTTTACGACATGACGTTTCATTAAAGTGTTGTTCAGCATGTTTCCTGCGTGCAGTCGAAGCATTTTGGGGAAATAAACTTAAAAAACAGCAAGAATTAAAACACTTATTTAAAATACAGCGTTTTCTCGCTCTGAAACTCAACGTCTCCGGCTTTGAGATCTGCCAACTTCCTGCAGAGTCTCTGCTCAGTGAGAATAAACCCAAATATCCTGCATTAAACTCTCATCAAGTCACAATTCATTACACCTACTGGAGTCCTTCTACTTCACGTACCACCAGTACCTATCTTTAGCTGAAATTACCCTTTAATCTTCCCTTATAGCTTAAAGTCGGTCCTTACTGACACAAAACCAAAATATCCTCCATTAATCTGGCTTAATGTCACAATTCATTGCATATACTGGATTCATGGTGGAAACACAGAGAAAGCGTGGATTTTAACACGTCAATAGTCCCTTAAGCATCTTAAAGGTGGTTTAAAGCTCCTCTCTCGTGCAAGTGCAAAGACTTGACTGTGTTTTGCATAAGATTTACAATATTTGACACCATTTTCTGGTGTTTTTGGTTGGATCTGAATCCATATTGAGTTCAAAAGGTAAAATTGAAGTTTTCACTCTTCCTTTTTCTTTACTTTCTACCTTTTCAAGCGAGCCTTCAACTTGACGATTCGTACCCAAGACTCCTTTGGTGTTATCCCACTCTTTTGATCTGAGGAGTAATGAAAACACATTGCCTCGGCTTCTTCCCTGGCAGTAGAAGTAAGAGCAGTGAGGTGGGTCTTTGATTGAAGAGTTGATAAACGAGTGTGAAGCCTCTCCTGAAGACATGAGTTCAAAGCATAGAAAGAAGAAAAGAAAGTGACAGACAGAGACTCGGGTGGCTGAGCTTTCACATCTGTTGCCTTCAGGAACAAAATCACATTCCTGCAGACTGCTCTTTATGTCCTGAATACATCACCGATGCTGCTCAAATAACACCGAAACCAGGGTGACTTTCCCCCGATAACAGCAGACAAAAACAACTTCGGCTGACAAGAAGTCTATCAGACGCTCCCAACATCCCAAATACCTCACACACTTTTCCCGAACCCCTATCAAATGTTCCCAAACAAACCGCCAATCTCACGGGGATGTTTAGGTTTGGTATCAATACATCAAGCCGGTTTCAAGCTTTGTGTACTCTGTAATCCCTCTTTCTATCCTATCCCTCCATGTGATGTGAATATCTGTCAAACATAAGATAAAATAAGGCGTTTGGCGCGTTTACAAGACAGGAAAAGTGCTATTAGATAGCAGTGGGTTTACATTCAGGAGTTTTACTGCAATCTGTGGACGAAAACATCCAGATTGTCTGTTATTGAAACCTTATTTGGCCTAAAACAGAGGCAAATACTGGTGCATTTGTACAATCAATATTTCTATAAATATCATAATTTGCTTGACTTTTAAACTCCTTTCCCAGACTGCAGAGGAAAAAACGCCTCTTTGCCAACTGGTGCGTTTACAGCTACTGTCCTTGTGACATAATCAAATCAATAACGGTTTCGTTGAATTCTAGAGGAATCAAAAAACAGCAAACTCTTGATGTATAGAAAACGTTATCAAAACATCTGTTTACAAACATTCGTTCCACTTTAATAAGTTAAATGCTTATTCCTTTATCTAACCGAACAGCAGTGGGCCGAGGATTGTTCCCTGTGGGACGCCGGAAGATAAAAATCGAGCTGAATGAAAAGCGTTTGGTCCAATCAGGTAATGCAAAACTAAATGTACTTTTACTATTTAATTAGCAAAGCAACTAAAGAGCATATAGGTTTTGTTTTGCCTCAAGTCCAGGTCTTTTCTCCTGGGTATATTTTGGTTTTAGGAATCTCCACATTCTTTGGTTAAATTGTTATCCCTGGAGGTTGAAACCGGTTGATTTATTTTTTTCTTTCGTGAAACATCCCTGAAACTAGAAACTTTTTTATCATTTAAGTTCAGAACTATGTCCCAGGAAGTTGTTGTTTTTCTTGTAGTATTTTAAATTCAGGCAAGGTGCCCCTGACGGAGCAGATAAACGAGATCCGGCAGCTGTGCTTTCGCTCCCAGGAGAGAATCTGTCCGTCTCAGTTTGCTCACCTTTTCCTCGATAAACAACGTTTTCCACTGCAGGTGATAAACTTTCACAGCTTTCAGCTCCACTGCACCCTCGACAAAAATAGACCCTGCAAAGTGCAGAATCTAATAAGACGACTTTCCTCAATTACTGCTGCTATCTGTTTGTTTATACACACGAAGAAACATCCTCTAAAGCCTCGGAAAGGGAAACGGCTTCTTATTTCATCCTAGTGTGGCGATAAACTCGTTATCTGCATCATTTAGACACTGGCTTTAACACACACACACACACACACACACACACACACACACACACACACACACACACACACACACACACACACACACACACACACACACACACAAGAAGAGACATTCAAGAATAATGACCAGAGCTCCTGCTGCAGATGCTCAGATAAACGCAAAGACTGCCAGCAGGTTTTCAGAATAAAATCCTGAAAGTCAGAGGGGGTCAGCGTGATAATGAGGCGGTAAACCTCCCATCATGCTTAGCAACACCGTTTTGATAAGGGGGGGAAAGGAACATGTAGAAAAACTACAGCAGGAAATTATGTGAACGTTTATTTGGCAGGGACAATGCTCAGTAATGAACACTTAAAACATTCAAATGTGTCAAGCATAACAGTGCCAGATTTAGCTTAGAGCCATTTTCCCTCCGCAGTCCCTCCGCAGTACGACATTCTGTTAATATCGTTAACAGAATGTGTTAATATTGTTGGATTGATCCAAAAGGTCCAAGAATTACTTCAAAAATGTGGGAAGAATGTTCTTAACGTTATGTTTAACAAATAAATCTCAATAAAGGCTGAAAAATGTTTTAACTACGTGAAAAATCTTGGAAAAAATATCTTAATAAACATGAAAAACATTTCTAAATCAAACCGTCAAATAATCCTAAATGACAGAGGTGAGGAGCCCAATAATGAGGCAGTTAATCTCCCATCATGCTTAGCGTCACACATTAGGTTTATGGTAAAGGAAAACAGGAATACGTGAAATAACAAGGGGAAGAAAGCTGAAATAATACGTGAGGAATTTACTCAGAAATGTGAACAAACAAAAAAATGATGATATGATTCTCTGCTGCAGCTTAAGCTAGTCCTGTGTACAGGAGGTAACATACAGCAGACCCTCAAACAGCTGCAATACATACAATTATATCAAAGAAAATGTTGTTAAGAAATGACAGAAACATTTCAATATAAAAGCGTCTGAAAAATGTTGGAAAATACGTAAATATTTTCTGAAAGATTAAGTTTGAAATATAAGAAAAAGCTTTGATGATCTTATAGAATATAATTTAAAACGTCTACTGCAGGTTGAGCTAGACAACAGCACATACAGGAGGTACAGCAAAGCAAAAATTAATAAAATATGTAGAAAGTTGTTTAATTAAAAGCGTTAAATAAACTTGAATGACAGATATATTCATATTAAATGTACTTTCCTTCCCAGAGATCCCTCAGTTTGAAACCAGAACATGATATCAGAGTGAACACAGAATATCAGAAAAGCAGCGGGAGCCCTTTATCTTTTACACGGAGGAAATGAAGGAGTGATTTAAAGATGAATAATCAGGACAAAGAGATCATTTCTCTGCCCCCCCGCTGAGATCACCTGTGACTTTAATTAAAACTGCGTGACACATTTAAAAAATTATACTAGAAAAATATCCAATTACATTTAATCACTTATTTATTAACTGTGTTCAATATAAAGGATTATTACATGGTTTAGTTGAATACTCGATTCTGATTGGTCGATTCAGGACACGTTGTTAATCCAGTAGTACAGACCGCTGTCAAGGATGTATTGACCGTTGTTAAGGACGCTCACATCTGCAGAAAGAAGTGCGGTCGATTGAACTGTATACAGTTTGGCCGAAAAGCAAACTGGGGCAAGGAAGCAGCGGAGAAGTAACGGGCAGAACCCTCCTTGTTACGCAGCGGTCCAGACACAGACATCAAGCGGCGACACATACTCAGTGTGCAGTTCCTTTGGCATCAGGGCAGGATATCTAGATGCTGTAGTGCCGAGAGATAGGGAGTCAGAGGCGGTGCAATGAAGGTGCAAAAGGGAACTTTATTTGAGAGCAGCTCAGGTCATGCTGTCCGGTTGCAGTCCGGGAAGAAGAGAGAGAAGCCAGGAGGGCACACGACATATAGACAACACATAAAATGTCCGTGTGGAAACAAAACCCCAACTGTAGTTCCATGTGTGAATTATGAACCCCGGTGTATTAATGAGTGGTCACTACAATACTCTCCAAGGTTTGACATCGTGCTACTTTTAAAGCAAGCAACGATGTTTTCAAATCTGTAATCAAAAAGCTCCTCAAAAACGCTATCAAAGCAGTTCCTGCCGTTGCTACGTCGTTCAAACGGTAACAACGGACTACTTTTCTTAGCGGATCAAGAAAGAGAAAGGAAAAGAGGGTAAAAGTTGCAGCCGTGATCAGACTTTTTAAACTAACTTTATTTTCTAAGGTCTTACATCGATGAGAGCATTGCTCAAAGATCCACAACAATATACAGAAACTTGATTTTTCGACAGTTGGGTTTCTTTTGAAAGAAAGAAATAATTAGAGTGCTATTAAAAAAAATTTAAATTAAAAATCTATATATCCCAAATTTACAGAAGGTCAAATAAAATATTTTAAAAAAGTAAGAAGTGAAAGTAAAACTACGCACATTGATGAAATAGTGACGCATATCAGCTTTTATTGCTTTTAAATGGAATATTGTTACTGTTGTTATTATTATTGTTTACTGTGTGTTCTTACCAGAGACTGTATATATAAATGGACGTAGTGTCCGTGACGTCACCCATAGGATTCTGCAGAGTTGCCGTGAAGCCCTTAGTAGGCGGAGTCGGCCACTAACGGCTCGACTGTGACGTCAGAGTCTAATCCCGCCTGCTCCAAATAAGGGCAAAGAGGCGGAGCCGAGGCGGGACCTGCTGCCTCCGAACTGGAAGCAAACAGAGCTAGCTCAGGCTAAGACGCTAACATGAAATACATGCATACCAAATCAAATCAAATCAAATCAAGTTTTATTTATATAGCACATTTAAAAGCGATTTTTGGTCGAGCCAAAGTGCTGTACATGCAATAAAAAACACTTATAATCACAATAAAAGACAATAATTTACAACAGATATATAACAAACACAGGGAATAGTCAGGAGTCGTGCTCCGCTCTGACTAGAAGGCCTGAGAGAAGAAGTGAGTCTTAAGTGTGGATTTAAAAACCCCTAGGGTCTGGGCCGACCTCACGTGGAGGGGCAGAGTGTTCCAGAGCCTGGGGCCAGCTGCTGCGAAGGCTCGGTGCCCTCAGGTTTTGAGCCTGGTCTTGGGCACTACCAGCAGCAGATGGTCAGCAGACCTTAAAGCTCTGGCTGGGGTGTAGCGCTGGAGGAGTTCAGCTATATAGGCCGGAGCCCATTTAGAGCTTTAAAAACAAATAAAAGGATTTTAAAATCAATTCTGTACCGAACTGGAAGCCAGTGCAGTGAGGCCAGAATTGGGGTGATGTGGTCACGCTTTTTATGGCCAGTCAGCAAACGTGCAGCTGCGTTCTGGACCAGCTGCAGGCGTTTAATTGATGCCTGGTCCATACCCACATACAGAGCGTTGCAGTAGTCCAGTCTCGAGGTCACAAAGGCGTTAATAACCCTTTCCAGGTCTTTAAAAGATAAATACGACTTGGTTTTGGCCAAAAGTCTTATTTTAAAAAAGCAGGATTTGACTACGCTGCTGACCTGCTTGTCGAATTTAAAAGTACTGGAGAAGGTCACCCCAAGGTTCGTGACCGAGGGGAGGATGTTTTGTTGGAGGGATACCAAGTTACTGCTAACAGTGTAGTTCCCCTATATAAACGTTACATAATCAAAGAGACAATCTGCAAGAGAATTAGCTATATTTTGTTATTCTTAATGCTTGTCATTCACACGTTGAGGAAAGACGGACTCCACCACCCGGACCTAACGGAGCCGCAGTGGGCTAGCTCCGGGACGCCGGCTGGAGCTAGCCCCCTGCGGCTCTGTTAGCTCCGGCGGCCACCACTGGGATAATTGGGTCCCCCATTAACATTTGCTCCCGTTTAGCATTATGGGCGTCATAGCCATAGACTATAAAAGTCTTACCCAAGGCTGAATCATAAACTAAAATGTATATGTATGCATAAAGGGTTACGTCCTTAGCTGGCTAATAAGTAGCAAGCTAAGCTACCAAGCACACAAACACCTGCGAACGGGGTTAACATGTATAATATTATCATTTTAGACTTCTTGGAAGTTCTGTTAGTACATTCAAGCGCACAGCACGACATTTTAATTGTCCGGTATTTGTAACAATATTCCCTAAAAGGCACGATCACCACGAACACGGCTAAAGCTAAAGGGTCAAGTACAGTACTATGACTAACTAACGTTGTAGCCTCTATGGTTGTAGCCTAGCAGAGTGGACAAGTTGCTGTTAGCTGACAGTGAGGCATGTACGTGTCCATCAAAGTGACCACGCCCTAATTTATGCAAAAGCTTTAAGGCTTAATATTAATTAAACAGATGAGTTGAGAAACAATGCACCCCCCACACACAGTAGTCATGAAGGGGGAATCTAACTATACAGAGAATATGGTTTTTTGAACCACGATGTAAACATGTTTATTTCTGCTGTAAAGTTGGGCATTTTAACATGGGGGTCTATGGAGATTGCTCCCTTCTGCAGCCTGCTCCTACTGGCCACTCGATGAACTGCAGTGTGTGGCACTTCCGTATCGGCGTCCCGGCTCTCCCCCAGAGTTTGCCGCTTGGTTCTTACCCTTTTATTTGTGTTTGTTTTGTGAGCTGCGCTGTGTGATTTAGCATTTCTCTGTTCAGCGCTTTGCTCTGGAGGCTTTTAAAGTGCTTCATAAATAAAGTAAGTTTTCTGTTTTGATATTTTCCCGACACGCTCTGAGAGACACTTTCCATCGTATTGATTTTAAATAAGTTTAATTAAAACTTGCACACACGAGGTGATGTGCAGTTGTGTCCTCCGGTGTTATGTCTCCTGACTTATGGCATTTATCGGCATGCGGGTGAACTTTCTCTCTGCAGCCGTGATTTATCGCCTTAAATCTCAAACCTTTAACCCTCGTTGAATATTTTCTCTTTCCTCAAACCCCTCTCTGCCGCCCAGGTCACATTTCAGCATCTCCGCCTGCTGCTGAAACATATTTTACTTCCTATTATCCAGATAAGATATGCAGATACAGATCCCATTTTAATACCAGCTGCATGTGGAGAATACTGAAACGCTCCGATGTAATCTCACAGATTACGAGGCTGAGTTTAAAAACGTTCTCCAAGGTCACGCTGATAAATGTTGACTAATTAAAACTAATGTTTAATATGCATGGAGAGTGAGAGGTGCTCTTATTTAATGCTGGCACTGTTCATGCTCCATGAGTTTGATTAACGCCGAGTCATTCCTGCATTTCTGATAAATGATACGTAGATAACTCACTATCATCGTGTCCTGGTCTTCTATTCAATCTTCATGTTCTCATAGACTTCTATTCAATCTTCATGTTCTCATAGACTTCTATTCAATCTTCATATTCTCATAGACTTCTATTCAATCTTCATGTTCTCATAGACTTCTAATCTTCATGTTCTCATAGACTTCTATTCAATCTTCATGTTATCATAGACTTCTATACAATCTTCATGTTCTCATAGACCTCTATTCAATCTTCATGTTCTCATAGACTTCTATTCAATCTTCATGTTCTCATAGACTTCTATTCAATCCTCATGTTCTCATAGACTTCTATTCAATCCTCATGTTCTCATAGACTTCTATTCAATCTTCATGTTCTCATAGACTTCTAATCTTCATGTTCTCATAGACTTCTAATATTCATGTTCTCATAGACTTCTATTCAATCTACATGTTCTCATAGACTTCTATTCAATCTTCATGTTCTCATAGACTTCTAATCTTCATGTTCTCATAAACTTCTAATCTTCATGTTCTCATAGACTTCTATACAATCTTCATGTTCTCATAGACTTCTATTCAATCTTCATGTTCTCATAGACTTCTATTCAATCTTCATGTTCTCATAGACTTCTATTCAATCTTCATGTTCTCATAGATTTCTATACAATCTTCATGTTCTCATAGACTTCTATTCAATCTTCATGTTCTCATAGACTTCTATTCAATCTTCATGTTCTCATTGACTTCTAATCAATTTTCATGTTTTCATAGACTTCTATTCAATCTTCATGTTCTCATAGACTTCTATTCAATTTTCATGTTCTCATAGACTTCTATTCAATCTTCATGTTCTCATAGACTTCTATTCAATCTTCATGTTCTCATAGATTTCTATACAATCTTCATGTTCTCATAGACTTCTATTCAATCTTCATGTTCTCATAGATTTCTATACAATCTTCATGTTCTCATAGACTTCTATTCAATCTTCATGTTCTTATAGACTTCTATTCAATCTTCATGTTCTCATTGACTTCTAATCAATTTTCATGTTTTCATAGACTTCTATTCAATCTTCATGTTCTCATAGACTTCTATTCAATTTTCATGTTCTCATAGACTTCTATTCAATCTTCATGTTCTCATAGACTTCTAATCAATCCAATTAGTTAAGATCTATCAGTATGACGAGTCCAGGAGTTTAACTCTATTTTAAACCTAAATTGTGGGATTAAAATCTGTCAATATTTCATGGAAACAAGTAAAAAATACATACATCTTGATTGCGGTCACTTTTGTCTTCCCTCTCGAGCATCCTTCTTAAAATAAAGGTTAATTTTCTCGTAGCCTTCTATACATTCTGACTTGTTTTTGGCCCCCTGGTGGATATAAGAGAGAATGCAGGTCTAAGGTTCTTCAAACTTGGTATTCTTCTTCTATACAGTCGGACGCATTAAACACATCCAAACTAACTGTCAACGTGTCCAGGGGATTTACCCAAATCCAAACCTACACTGTGAAGACGACGATCTGTGTTGACGTAACAGAAATAATATATAGTGTGATTGTGCCCACCCCTCAGGCCCACCCCTCAGGCCCACCCCTCAGGCCCACCCCTCAGGCCCACCCCTCAGGCCCACCCCTCAGGCCCACCCCTCAGGCCCACCCCTCAGGCCCACCCCTCAGGCTCTGTTGAAACATTTCAATAATAACATGTGCTGTTTCCCCCGCTGAGGACCTTTTATCTGACGTTATCTTTCTGGCATTTCTTCGTCATCGGGCCGCGGATCACCAGGAAGTCCAGCGGCAGACGGATGAGGAGCGACACGTGACAAAGGTCAGGTCAAAGATCGCGAGTCAGAGTTCAACCCGTGACATCGTTACGTAAATCTGCGTTGAAAGAAAACATGAGAAGAAGAAGAAGAAGAGGAGGAGGAGGATCGCCATGTTGAGATGTTCTTCCTCTTCTGTCTGCCTCTATAACCTTTGTTGAGTAAAGCTCTGTGATTGGCTGCAAATGGAAATGTCAGTGTGTGATGGAAAGATACAAGTGTGTGTGTGTGTGTGTGTGTGTCCTTGAGTATTGTTTGCTCAGTAACCCTGGTGTGTGTGTGTGTGTTTTAATAATATCTGCACACCACATCTTTTATTTAAGCCTTTATCAACTGCGGAGGAATCTCTTCTGTACATAAGCTTCATATCAAGATCCATTTTATCTCTGTGTGTGTGTGTGTGTGTGTGTGTGTGTGTGTGTGTGCGTGCGTGTGTGTGTGTGTGTGCGTGCACGAGATGTAATTTGTGGCTACAATTGAAATAAAACGAGGCCATGCTTTATTAATTTGTGCGCATAAGATACTTCCTTATGGTTAGACACATCGAACCAGAGGCGCGGGGAGGTATTTTGAGTTGCTGAGGTGCTGGACTCCAGTGAACACTATTACGGGCACAATAGAGCACGCACAAAAGCAACCCCCACACGCAAACACACAGTACACCCGCGACTGTTACAATGAAGGCTCGATAATCAGCTCACGGCATATAGGCAGGGGGAAAGTGCTATTTTTTTACGAGTGGGGAGCGGACCTCACCTCCTCTAGGGGGGTCCTCACCTCCTCTAGGGGGGTCCTCACCTCCTCTAGGGGGGTCCGGGGACATGCTCCCCCGGGAAGATTTTTGTTAAATATTGAAGTTGAAAGCATCAATCTGGTGCACTTTGAGAGCAACATGACAGATCTATGGATCCATCTCTCAGCACCAGATGAAACAGAACTCTAAACAGATTTTCTTTTTCTTTATAGATATTTTATAAATCACTCCCTTTCAAACTGTATTCTTGTTTTACTGCCATATAGTATTTCATAACTGTTTTTCCTTTATTCTCTTATTGTTTTATAATTATAATGATCATATGAAGGTGTGCCGCGGAAATAATCTTTTGAATAATTTGTGACCAAACCGTTTGAGACCCACTGAGATAACTTAAACTAAAGTGAACTATCTAACCCCTCAGAGTCCTTTAGCTCACTGAGCTCTCCTCCAGCTTGTTGTGGAACCAACAGCTCCGTATGTCCGTTAGCGCAGCTAGCTAACCAGATGCTAACGACACGGCCCCTGCTGCTGGCACCGGTCCCTCTCTCTCTCTCCCTCTCTCCCTCTCTCCCACACACTAAATGCGCTATGTCCGCACACACACACACACACACACACACACACACACACACACACACACACACACACACACACACACACACACACACACAGAGCCGAGTTTGAATTACACAAGCACACTTTTTAGAAGATGTCCGGTCGCCAGGGCGTGTGTGTGTGTGTGATTAAGATTAAACACACTTCTTTCACTTGGGAACACACATATGGAGCCAGATGTGCGAAAATTAATAAAACGTGGCCTCGTTGGCCTCTGACTCCTCCAGGGCTCCGTACAATTGGACTCGTTTTTATATGTTTAAACGACACCATAATCAACCAAAATGCAACATTTTAACTCGGTATTTATCTGCATTTTGAGACTTCACAAGGAGCATTTTTTCATCTGTTATAGAGCTTGAATTGACTTGAAACAAAATCTGACTTCTTGCTGAATTAATAGACAAACAGCAGGTTTGAAGATTTAATTTAGTTTTACCCAAGACTTTACATCAGTTGATGCAGCGTTCGAAAGCATAAAAACTCATCTAATCTTATGAGTATATAACGCCATTATTTAACACATAATACCTGTTAAGCCCGAGAGACCCTGGTTCCGGGGGCCTCCTGCAACATCTTGCAGGAAACAGTGTCTGAGGGCATGTTCATTTAAACTCATCTAACTGATCATTTAAAAAAAAAAATTCAAAAAAAAAACACAATGCTAACGCTGAGCCTCTGAATTAGCAACGAGCGAAACATGCTAACAGATGACTGCACCGAAATTCACTCACAAAACCCTATTATTTATCTTTGCTGCACATCCAACCCATCGTTTCACATCGTGAGGGGACACAGAATCGATGGGTACCCTCATTATCACTCAATGATACGAACTCTCAGAGATAATAACAAGAACACACATCAAAACATGTGGCGCTAGGTAGCTAAAAACGGCAAAATGGCTCACCTGTGTGGTAGTCTGGTCTAAACTGGCCTTCAATGGCATTAAAACGATAACAACGCTGCTGAAGTTAATCCATAGGTTAATCCAATGTGTCCCTTTGAATGATTTCTGATAATCCATCAGCAATAAACCTGCTTTTCGGTTTTGAGATGTCAGAGCTAGAGACAGCTTCACTCTGTATCAAAACTTTTTTTAACATGAGTGTGTGTGGGGAGATTCCCCTTCGATTCTATTGGCTCTGACGGTCAGGAAGAGATGTCACATGTCAAAGTCCAGCAAGGGGGGCCAGAGATAAGGAAAACCCACCCAAAAGACCCCAGAAGAGGGTTTTTTGCTAAATCTCTCTAAAAAGGTCAAAGGTCACTTGTTTTGCATCAATCTTGATACAGGGTACTTCTGATATGTTGTACTTTGGATTCCTAAAGATAAGTAACTCTTCAGTTTCTAATCTCCTTTCAAACAAACACACGAGCAAAGAGTAATGACGCAAATCTTTTCATTATATATTTTAGCCATGACGATGCTCTCTGATGGCCACGACCGACCAATCAGATTCCTCGATTTCAGGTCAGTGTGGGTCCTTCACTCTCCCTCGACACACACTCATAACAACGTGATCTGCTGTCGTGTGTGTGTGAGACAGGATTTAAACACCAATCATCCAAAGGTCATCTGAACACGTAATTAGCTTACACACACCCACACACACACACCCACACACACACACACACACAGATGAATGCGGTTGTTTACACTCATGCATATTCATGACGGTTATCTCGCATTTATAGCTTAGTTGTGTTGTGAGACTTTAATGCACTCGTGTGTGTGTTTGTTAGATGTGTGTTAATTAATCTCCAGTGGGGTGGACAAAATAATAAGAACACCTGATGAAATGCAGAGAAACAGTGAGCTGCTCTTTTGTCAAGTTGATATTGTAAACAGTGTTTCTTCGGCTCTGAGGTTCGTCCATAGGCGTCTATTTTTAGTTAAACGTCTGGCAGTGATATTAGAGACGAGCAAAAGTAGGACAAGCTTTAACTAACAAACACCGGAAAGTGTCCATGAGAAATAAATCTGCTTTATATAATCTCAGTTTTGTGATGGATGGATGATACGTTACATAGTGATGTCACCATGTTCAGGAACGTTGGGGTTTTAGCCTCTGAAGACACACAAACCTACAGAACACAACATACTGGTGTCTTTAAGAATAACATCGAACTGTGTGAAACCCACAGAACCAGAACATACACTAAACTCCAATTTGCTTTGATTGTTTCTCTATAAAACACAAAGAGAACACACACACACACACACACACACACACACACACACACACACACACACACACACACACAGGTCTGACATTATGGGTATAGAAAGCCTTTACCCATAATGAATGCTAAATACTCTTAATCCTGCCCCCTGAGAAATCTGCTGTAAGGTTTGTGTGTGTGTGTGTGTGTGTGTGTGTGTGTGTGTGTGTGTGTGTATGTGTGTTCATTTATTTAAAAGCAGTGTGACCTCATCACTTGAAGTAAGATCGACTTTACCTTTAGGGTGGATGGAGAGCTTATACATATATATGGATGCACACACATTTAAGAACACACACACACACACACACACACACACACACACACACACACATATTTAAGCATACATACACACACACAAGCATACATACACTGACACACACACATTTAAGCATACACACACACACACACACATCCACACATTCACTCACACACAAACTCACACACATTTAAGCATAAACACACACACACACACAAGCATACATACACACACTGACACACACACATTTAAGCATACACACACACACATCCACACATTCACACACACACACACAAGCATACATACACTGACACACACACATTTAAGCATAGATACACTGACACACACACATTTAAGCATACACACACACACACATCCACACATTCACTCACACACAAACTCACACACATTTAAGCATAAACACACACACACACACAAGCATACATACACACACACACTGACACACACACATTTAAGCATACACACACACACATCCACACATTCACACACACACACACAAGCATACATACACTGACACACACACATTTAAGCATAGATACACCAACACACACACGCAAACGTAAGCATGCGTACACCGACACAAACACACACACACACACATTTAAGCACACACACATTTAAGCATACAGTACACTCACACACACACACATAGGTTTTCTCGCGGTTAAAGCAATTTGTCACCTCTCTCCCACTCAGCCTTCTGCACACACACTTAAGCCTGGAAGCTGTGAGGCAGAGGAGGAACGAGTGTTAAACTGCACACACACACACACACACACACACACACACACCTCTACACACATCGAACTGCCCGATTACCCCCCCTTTCATTAGTTTTATGAAGGAGATGTCCAGTCACCAAGGCGCATGGTGTGTGTGCGTGTGTGTGTGTGTGTGTGTGTGTGTGTGTGCTCAGCTCTGTGTGTTCAGTGTGTGTGTGTGTGTGTGTTTTCAAATGACCATGAACAGTAATGTACACACATCTGGCTGACTCCACAGGTAGCCTGTATGCGGGTGTTCCCAAAATAAATTAGTTTAATCTTAATCTCGATGTAGTGCTAAATGCTGTCGGACGTGCACCGGAACGAACGACACTATCATACTATCTTCTGAAAACAAATGCCAGTGACACACACACACACACACACACACACACACACACACACACACACACACACACACACACACACACACACACACACACACACACACACACACCATGTATACATCACTTCAGGGGACATTACATTGACTTACATGCATTTCCTGGAGACTTATCCTAACCTTAACCATAACCAAGTCTTCACCCTAGAATTAATGATTCCCCTCATGGGGACCTCCAATGTGTCCCCATAAGGGAGGCGAGTCCTCACACGTGACTGTAAACAGATTTAGGTCCCCACAAGTATAGTAATGCTAGACCACATACACACACACACACACACACACACCTCCTTCATAATGCGCCTTCTCCTCGTTTTCCCATCACTGGATTATCCGTAAATTGTAAACAAAACCAAAACGTTGATTTATCTGTTTTCCCGTTTTGGTTTAAAAACTGAATAACGTCGGTTAAAAACGACACGGTTCTGCCGCCGCCGCTGCCGCCGCCGCCGCCGCCGCCGCCGCCGCCGCTTTCATTGAAACTTACAATTAGAAAGCCATTGACTACATCGCGTTCATTGAAACTTACAGTTAGAAAGCCATTGACTACATCGCGTTCATTGAAACTTACAGTTAGAAAGCCATTGGTCGACCTTTTTAAATGAAACATTGGGTAAAAAACAGTCTGGCTGATAATTATCATAATTCTGACTTTCCTCAGAACAACCTTTTCTGTTTCTTATCGCGCCTAGTTTTATTTTGAAAAGGTCACGTCTGTTTACTCCGATCGCCCTAAACCAATCACAGCCTAGAACACGCAGCGAGACTCAGTTATCCTCATTTCACCTTCATGATGAAACACAGCGGCGCTCTGAACCATGACTCGGCACATTTCACTCATTTACGTTTTCTCTTTCAGCTCGTGTGTGTTCTTATTTACAGACTAGTGTGTAAGGTGTCATGACTCAGCACTTTTTATTTGTTGACGTTTTCTGATGGTCGCTGTTAAACTAATGATATTGCTATTATTCTCATCACTCAGAGAATCTTCTGATTTGCAACAGTTTGAGGCTAAATAAACATTCATTGTTTTTATTTGTTCTATTTATTATTATCGTTTAAGATACGGGGAAACCTCGCGGCGCTCCGAGGCGCTCCGAGGCGCCTAAGAGGCGCTCAGAGGCGCTAAGAGGCGCTCAGAGGCGCTCAGAGGCGCTAAGAGGCGCTCAGAGGCGCCTAAGAGGCGCTCAGAGGCGCTCAGAAGCGCTCAGAGGCGCCTCAGAGGCGCTAAGAGGCGCTCAGAGGCGCCTAAGAGGCGCTCAGAGGCGCCTAAGAGGCGCTCAGAGGCGCTAAGAGGCGCTCAGAGGCGCCTAAGAGGCGCCTAAGAGGCGCTCAGAGGCGCCTAAGAGGCGCTCAGAGGCGCTAAGAGGCGCTCAGAGGCGCTCAGAGGCGCTCAGAGGCGCCTAAGAGGCGCTCAGAGGCGCTCAGAGGTGCTAAGAGGCGCTCCGAGGCGCTAAGAGGCGCTCAGAGGCGCTCAGAGGCGCTCAGAGGCGCCTAAGAGGCGCTCAGAGGCGCTCAGAGGCGCTAAGAGGCGCTCCGAGGTGCTAAGAGGCGCTCAGAGGTGCTAAGAGGCGCTCAGAGGCGCCTAAGAGGCGCTCAGAGGCGCTCAGAGGCGCTCAGAGGCGCTCCGAGGTGCTCAGAGGCGCTCAGAGGCGCTCCGAGGCGCTAAGAGGCGCTCAGAGGCGCTAAGAGGCGCTCAGAGGCGCTCCGAGGTGCTAAGAGGCGCTCAGAGGCGCTAAGAGGCGCTAAGAGGCGCTCAGAGGCGCTCAGAGATGCTCAGAGATGCTCAGAGGCGCTCAGAGGCGCTCAGAGGCGCTAAGAGGTGCTCAGAGATGCTCAGAGGCGCTAAGAGGCGCTAAGAGGCGCTAAGAGGCGCTAAGAGGCGCTCTGAGGCGCTCAGAGGCGCTCAGAGATGCTCAGAGGCGCTCAGAGGCGCTCAGAGGCGCTCAGAGGCGCTAAGAGGCGCTCAGAGGCACTAAGAGGCGCTAAGAGGCGCTCAGAGGCGCTAAGAGGCGCTAAGAGGCGCTAAGAGGCGCTCCGAGGCGCTCAGAGGCGCTCAGAGATGCTCAGAGATGCTCAGAGATGCTCAGAGGCGCTCAGAGGCGCTCAGAGGCGCTCAGAGGCGCTCAGAGGCGCTCAGCAACACTTCACGAGTCAAAAGAGAAACAGGTCGTTAAAAAGCTGTAATCTGAGTGAGGACTCACGGCCGGTCGGGGAGTCGCGATAAGGACCAGATTTACAAACTAAAATGTAGAACAACAAACATTAAATATATACAAATGATAATGTGATGGCAATACGAATATATAAGTTCAAATTAAAATATATTATGAGGTACAGTTATTGGGGTTTCTGATATCGTTAGTGTTCGGTGCTCGTTCCCTCCTGATCCTCCGCCCCACGGAGAAGAAATGCATCAAAGAGCTTTAAGAGCCGCCACTTTATTTAAGCTGCTCCACCTTCAAGGCTTTCTGCTTTTGAATCACAAACTTTCAAGGATTCCTGGGAAGTACCTGAGGGCGTTTTTATTATTCAAATCCTCCGTCAGATCTGTGTAGCGTCCGCGTACCCTGCAGCGCCGCTCTGAGAGGACAGAGTGCGTTTGATTGGCAGATGGGTTGTGACTCATCAAAAGGACCGTGTGAGAGAAACAGCTGATCATCTAGAGATCTGCCTACAATTCATCCTCAGATAAGGAAGAGGAGTAGATCAGATGTTGTTCTTGAGTAAAAGTAGAAGTACTACTACTGCTACCCATAGTACTACTACTACTACTACAGCTTATACTTGAGTAGATACAAGTAGAAGTACTCAGATCTTGTTCTTGAGTAAAAGTAAAAGTACTCAGATCTGCTAATTGAGTAAAAGTAGAAGTACTCAGATCTTGTACTTGATTTAAAGTAGAAGTACTACTATTGCTACAGCTTATACTTCTAATGCAACTACAGCTACTACTACTACAACAACAACAACTACTACTACTACTACTTTTACTTGAGTAGATACAAGTAGAAGTACTCAGATCTTGTACTTGATTTAAAGTAGAAGTACTCAGATCTTGTACTTGATTTAAAGTAGAAGTACTCAGATCTTGTACTTGATTTAAAGTAGAAGTACTACTATTGCTACCCATAGTACTACTACTACTATTGCTACCCATAGTACTACTACTACTACTACTACTACAGCTTATACTTCTAATGCAACTACAGCTACTACTACTACTACAACAACAACAACAACAACTACTACTACTTTTACTTGAGTAGATACAAGTAGAAGTACTCAGATCTTGTACTTGATTTAAAGTAGAAGTACTACTACTGCTACCCATAGTACTACTACTACTTATACTACTACTGCAACAACAGCTACTAATACGACTAGTACTACAACTTATACTACTAATGCAACTACAACAACTACTACTACTACTTTTACTTGAGTAGATACAAGTAGAAGTACTCAGATCTGATACTTGAGTGAAAATCGAAGTACTCAGATGTTGTACTGGAGTAAAAGTATAAGTACCAGAGCGTAGGAATACTGTGTTACAAGCAGGGAGGAGCGGGAGGTTTCCCAATGGCCAGACTGGCTCTCTACATGATGTGGCCTGCCGACATGGCCACCTCCTACAGATCACACTAATGCCCTCGATTGGTCTCTGTGTGTCATTCAAGCTCGGGAGGGTGTGTGTATGTGTGTGTGTGTGTGTGTGTGTGTGTGTGTGTGTGTGTGTGTGTGTGTGTGTGTGTGTGTGGCGGGCGGCAGGCGCGAGCGAGAGCGAAATCGCGCGCACCGGTTACGTCTATTGTTGTTGTTAGCATCTGGTGCTAGCTAGCGGCGCTAACGGATATAATGAGCTGTCAACACGATGGAGCAGAGTCCTCTCCTGTCAGACTGAGAGACTGATAACTAGGGTTGGGTACCGAGAACCGGTTCCAACATTTCGATTCCAACGGCATCATTTAGAAATGTGAATTTCGGTTCCGCTTTTCGAAGCCTGAGGAAATGTGTCTCTCCGCTCTCCGTAGCGTACTGTATGGCTGCGGCGGGACATGTAGCGTTGTACCTACACTTCCTACAGCGTAACCTGAGACCAGGGCCGGCCCGTCGCACTGCGTTATAGATGTTCGCCTCGGGCGCCAGATCTGAGGAGGCGCCGCGCTGACAGCTCTAGGAGGGAAAACAAAATGTTTTGACCGTTGGGGCTCATCCTAATGTTCGGCCTTGATGTAACAACATTCATAATTAAGTAAATGTAACACCCTTTCACCCCGGTTACACGTTTCATTCGCCCTGTACGATGAAAAGTGATGAAAATGGGGGATGTTGACTTATCTGGCACCCGCAGCTCACAGCGAAAGTGCGAGGGAGCGAGAGAGGGAGCGAGGGAGCGAGCGAGGGAGAAAGGGAGGGCGCTGTTGTTATTAGCATCTGGTGCTAGCTGCTCTAACGGAAGAAGAAGATGTTTCTCCAATGATGTGGAGGAGAGTCCTCTCCTGTCAGACTGAGGCTGATAACTACAGCTCAGTGAGGTAAAGGACTCTCTGAGAGGTGGAGGAGAGTCCTCTCCAGTCAGACTGAGTAACTACAGCTCAGTGAGGGAAAGGACTCTTATATACTTATATACGAACATAGGACTGGCTTATCTATAGCCAGCTGAGTAGCACTTGAAATGTTTGGCTCTATGAAACCTGATGTACTTTATGATTCTGTTTTTCTTCAAGGTTGTGTCTTCCTGGTCGTATGTACTTATTGTAAGTCGCTTTGGATAAAAGCGTCAGCTAAATGCAATGTAATGTAATGTAATGACTCTCTGAGAGGTGGAGGAGAGTCCTCTCCAGTCAGACTGAGAGGCTGATAACTACAGCTCAGTGAGCTAAAGGACTCTGAGGGTTTAGATAGTTCACTTTATTCTAAGTTATCTCAGTGGGTCTCAAACGGTTTGATCACCATTGATGTAAACACATATTCCCAAAGCACTCCTTTATAATGATTGGGATGAAACAGGTTTGAAATCATTCCGATGTAAACTATAGGACAGTAAACCAGACATATCGTTTTAAACTGGAGAGATACAAAAATATGCATAAATAAAATAGTAAAATAAGATATGAATGAACAACAAAAATAAAATGTGTTAATAATTGGAAAGTTGCACTGTTGTAGCTTCAGTGGTTCTCAGGTTACAGTTACATAGCAGTGAATATAAACAGACTGATTAATGTGACTATTACTGTAAACTAACCTGTGGAAAAGTTTCTCGAATAAATGTAATTTTTTTACCCTGCCCCTCAAAGAACCGGAATTGAGAACCGTTAAGAACCGGAATCGAAAAGTAGAATCGGAATCAGAATCGTGGAAATTCAAACGATACCCAACCCTACTGATGACTACAGCTCAGTGAGGTAAAGGACTCTCTGAGTGTTTAGATAGTTAACTTAGTCTAAGTTATCTCAGTGGGTCCATGGGCGTCGCAGCCATTATTTGAGGGTGGGACAAGTCCCCCCCCACTTTTTGAAATGATTAGTTTAGACCCCCCCCACTTCTACCATGTGGAGAGTCCGTGAATCGGTCTATCCACTCGCCGCTCTCTGTAGAGCGCTGTGTCAGTGCTTCACTATCAAATCCATTCCACTTGCTGATTGAGAGAACGCCCAAATCAATGAAACTCCGTGCCGTGTTTTCACTGCTACTTTGCACCAAGGCAGATTCTCCCATAGCGCGCGCAGGTTCAAGGACTGTTGTCGTAGTTGGACAGCTCAGACCTGTTGAAGCGATGCCGGTAGCGGAGGTAAGGCACACACACCAAGTGTTCAGGACATTGTTAATACAGCGAAAATCAAAGCTGACGATCTCTTGGTTTGATATGTTTTCTCCCTCAGACACCATGGACATAAGAACATTTCAAAGAAGAGGAAAGTAAGTAATCAGCTGGTAGCAGTTAATCAGGTAACAGTGATGGCGGCGTGGCGTCTCACTTCTGGAGAGGAGTTTCGTCTTTATGTCATGATGGAGATACAAACACTGAATAGTTTAGATGAGAAAAGGCATCGAAATGCAGACGCAGTCAGTGTGTTTTACTGCCTCAGTTCGATGAGAGATTATTTTCTGAGCTCTCTCTCAAAATGGTACTGTGCATTATGTTTTAATTATACTTCTTATCATTCAGAAGCTGTGTGTGTGTTTATGTTTTACTGAGTGCTTATAGGCCAGTTCCATCCCAGTATTCAGTTAACTGTTTATTTTCTGTGCACATTACAGACTAGCTAATATTCTACCTACTGCTTGGGACTTTGAGTCTTCAAAATGTCCAATGTCACAGACTGGGACTTACTTTAGAGTCAGTTGTATTTCATTCAGTATGACTTGTTATGATTCAATGTGAAAGAGTATACTGCTCATAGTGATCACTCCACCACCTCTCTTGACCTCTAGGCGCTTGAGAGTGAGTCAGAGGCAGAACACAGGGACAGTGGAGAGAGGTCCGGTGCTGAGGTGAGTGATGAAAGGGAAATGACAGTTTAGAGTAGATTGTGATGTGGACTCTCATCCCAGAGTGTTAAGGAACTCAGTGGGGATATTGAACAGGAAGCATTTCAGTCAAGGGGCGTCATGTGACCAATACAGACAGAAGAGCAACATTTAAGTCAGTGATACCATTCCTAGGTAACTTAACATCTGGAGTCAGATCAGTCTCTATGTTAATAAATGCTCACAGAAGGATTCACAAATGTATTTTGTGATTTATATATAAATGCCTCTCCACAACAATATCTCTCGATGCACTCAGATATTTATTGTTGTATATAAATGTACAAAAAATGGGCATTTAAACTGCTTTTTATTAATTCAAAGACGGCTCTGAATTAATAATCAAATATGTTTCCTTTCCTTGCGACTGGATGAAATTACAGAATGAACCCATCATTTCCCTCATGCTAGCAGAGCCACATAGAAACCACCTGATCAAATGCACCAGAATACAGGAACTCTATTTCTTTTCCCGTGGAAGGGGACCCCCACACCCCCGGTTAAAAATGTCCCCCCCCACACTCAGGATGCTTCCTACGCCCATGGTTTGGTCACCATTTATGTAAACACATATTTCCATTTGAGGGGGGAGTGATTAGTAAAATATGCATGAATAATAAAAAAAAGAACATTAACTAGGTGAAAAAAGGTAAGATACACTTTAAAAACGTGTTGAGAGCTAAAACTTTGCTGCTGCCTCAAAGAGGAGAGGGGGGAGAGAAGGGAGACGGGTGAGGCTGGTTCAGGAGCACAGACACACTCACAACTATAAATGAACCAAAAACAAATAAACAAGTTTCAATGTGTTTTCATATTGGATATGGGATGTTATTGGCTATGGCCATGTTCTTATGATTTTATGATTATTTAAATGTATACAGTTCTGTTTCATATGTAGTCTCTTTATTTCCCCCTCAAAATGCACCAGATTGATGCATTTAAGTCTAACATTTAAAAAAAAAAATCTTACCGGGGGAGCATGCCCCCGGGCCCCCCTATAGGATTTGAGGTCCACCTAGTAGATTTAAAGTTTAGGGCTATCACTATGGGCTGTAAATATTGACAAATAAATCCAGGAAAATGGCACAAAAGAAAGCTGGTAGTGGCCTGGCTGGGTGTTTAGTTCCCGGCCTGACTTATTGTCCCAGTCCGGCCCTGGTTACAAGTAAAAGTAGAAAAGTATTAGCATCAAAATATAGTTAAAGTAACAAAAGTAAAAGCCGGTAGCATAAATAAGACATTTACCGATCAATATGTCAAAAAACAACACATCTCTCCAGTGTGTGTTCCTTTCCTGGAGGAGAGGTGTGAGCACGATAATGAATCCCTTTATTAGTAGTGGGAAGGTGTTGCAGCAAAGGTGAGCCGGTTAGAAAAGGCCTGCAGTAGTGAAGTCACACAGATGTCCCTTCCTCTGAAACGTTTCCTCTCCATGTTGTATCTGTTGTTAGCAGTCGCAGCATGTCCTTGTTTCCACAGAGTCTGCTTCAGTCTGATATCTACTGCCGGCTGCCTTCATGTCAAACTTTTGTATTTATAGTCCGCCGAGTTGACCAAGCGTAAACACTCTCTCTGTCAGAACCACTTCGGATTGGTTTTTCAACTCGAGCTTTGGCTCTCACGTTCAGGTCACAATCTGCCTCTGTTCTTGTGTTTGTCTTGGAAACAATCCCACAGTTTCCCAATGAAATCAAAATGTGAAATGACGACGTGGCAGATGGTGGAGAATTAAATTAAACCCACATTAGGAAGCCATTTCTTTCCCTAAGTGGAGTCATCTCAAGGTCCTTATCAAGTTTGGCGTGCTTTAAATGCTCTTTCTTATCTTTGGTTACATCTACTGTCACTTTTATAATACGATAATGAAATATTATCACGACAAATCAGCAGGAAGTAAACAATAATTACCCCGAAACAAGTGTCTAAATGAGACGACTCAACATCATCACACACAACATTAGCCTCCTTTAGCTTAGCGGTGGTGACGTGAAGTCATGTGACCGTGCTGTAGTTCCTTTATAGCCCAACATTAGCCTCCTTTAGCTTAGCGGAGGTGACGTGAAGTCATGTGACCGTGCTGTAGTTCCTTTATAGCCCAACATTAGCCTCCTTTAGCTTAGTGGTGGTGACGTGAAGTCATGTGACCGTGCTGTAGTTCCTTTATAGCCCAACATTAGCCACCTTTAGCTTAGCGATGGTCCAAAAAAGACATTTGAAATCCCTTCACCACCTTATAGAGAAAAAA
>CADEHL010000085.1:0-37500 GCA_902827135.1 Harpagifer antarcticus
CCTGTGTACTCTCATGTTCCGATTAACCCAAGCTTCCCCAAATTTCTTTCTTTTTGGTGTCTATATACGCTGGGATCCGGAGTCATGGATGATCCTGCGGGTCCTGTGTCCGGCATCACGAGCCCTGGAGATCTTGAGTCGTGGCTGTGGTCCTGGATCATAGGTCCTGGATGGATATCCTCGTGGATCCATCTTCCTATTACACACACATGCATTTCCAAACATTTGGACTACCTTGTTGCAAATGTATTATCTTTTCAATTTACACACGGCATCTATTGCACGACTGTCCGTCCTGGGAGAGGGATCCCTCCTCTGTTGCTCTCCCTGAGGTTTCTCCCATTTTTCCCTTAAACTGTGGGTTTTTTCGGAAGTTTTTCCTTGTACGATGTGAGGGTCTAAGGACAGAGGGTGTCTTATTGTCATACTGATATTTTGTACAAACTGTGAAGTCCACTGAGACAAGTGTAACATTTGTGATATTGGGCTATATAAATAAAACATTGATTGATTGATTGATTGATTGATTGAAACCACTCCGGAAGACTTTAGTGGCGGACCTTTTTGTCCCTCCCTTATTATCTTCCGCCTCCCACATGATGGTCTGTCAGATGTTATGACATGGGGAAAAGGCCGGTCAGGACGTAGCTTGACAGGAAGCTAGTGGACTTTATATCTGGTTTTATGTAATATATGGCATTAGCATAGCTTCAGTATGCACTCCCAGGTCTTCTGCAGCGGCTCTGCTGTGGTCGCTGCCCGCAGACTGCGAAGGATCCTGGGCTCAGTTCTGGGCAGAGAGGGCTGGAGGAATCATGAGGTCAGGCTGATCAACACTAACTCAGGTAAAGTCATTCAAACTACACGTAACACAAGTCAAATAGGGGTTAGATTAGAAACAGCTGGTCTCTAGCTACATGTTCTCAGCTGCTATGCTACTAACTGTCATTCATTTGCTTCTGTCAGTCTTTAGCTACTCTTCTTTTGACACAATGAGACTTGGTTGCTAGCTCATGAAATAATGTTATTACTACCAGCAGCTAGTTAAGTACAGTTTCCAGCATTAGGTATGATTTGACCTGGAACTAGCAGCATTTACTAGCTAGTAGGTGAAAGGTTAAAGCCAGGTGAACTGCTTCAAACTGCTTGGTTTAATCGTTTCAATTAGAAACAGCTAGTCTGTAGCTTCATGTTCTCAGCTGCTATGCTACTAACTATCAATCATTAGTTGCTGTCAGTCATTAGTGACACAATGAGACTCTGGTTGCTAGCTCACGAACTAATGTTATTACTAGCTAGTTAAGTACAGTTTCCAATAAGTATGATTGTACTTGGAACTAGCTAGTAGGTGAAAGGTTAAAGCCATTCAAACACCATGAGTGTGTTTATAATTTGCTTCAAACTGCTTGGTTTAATATGTTTCTAAATTAGAAACAGCTAGTCTGTAGCTACATGTTCTCAGCTGCTATGCTACTAACTTACTGTAGTAATTAGCTCATTACTACAGTAAGTTAGTAGTTAGTAGTTAGTCAGTAAGTTAGTAGCATAGCAGCTGAGAACATGTAGCTACAGACTAGCTGTTTCTAATTTAGAAACATATTAAACCAAGCAGTTTGAAGCAAATTATAAACACACTCATGGTGTTTGAATGGCTTTAGCCTTTCACCTACTAGCTAGTAAATGCTGCTAGTCAATCAATAGCTACTTTTCTTTGGACACGATGAGACTCTGGTTGCTAGCTCACGAACTAATGTTATTACTAGCTAGTTAAGTACAGTTTCCAGTTAGCATTAGGTGTGGTTGTACCTTGAACTAGCAGCATGTACTAGCTAGTAGGTGAAAGGTTAAAGCCATTCAAACACCCGTGTCTTTCTAATTTGCTTCAAACGGCTTGGTTTAATAAATTAGAAACAGCTAGTCTGTAGCTACATGTTCTCCGTTGCTAGGCTACTAATTGACAACAATAATTAGCTGCTTTCAATCAATACTATTCTTTGGACACAAGGGAACTGTGTACACACAAGCTCACTTACTAATGTGTTTCTAACTAGAGAGTGTGCTGTCACTAGCATGAAACTAGCAGTAGCTACTAGGTGAAGGTTAAAGCCATTAAACACCATGCGTGTGTGTCATCATAAGTGCAATTATCCATGCGTAACATGGATTTGTTTTACTTTAATACTCGTATATAACTTTGTGGCGATTATAGTCTGTGGTCACTTTGTCAGGTAGCTACACAGTTGGATTTGTGAAGTTATTTACTTCACAAATCCAAAATTCCTTCGAGGGCTCACATGTCTTTCACAGAAAAGACTTGTCCAATGTGTTACCTTCTTTATGTTATCAGCAATGTATGTTTCTTTACGGCAAATGTTGAATTTACGACAGCTTGTATCTTACTGATGTTATACTCTTTGAAACCTTGCCATAAAATGTGCAGTTTTGAGAAGGTTTTCTTGACTTTAGACTTTGACGTTCAAAACAAATCGCTTAAAGAAATTCAATATTCAAACTGCATTTGATACATCCATTTCCATAGCCTTTACCAATCCCTCACAGCACATGTGTCAAACTCGAGGCCCGGGGCCAAATCCGGCCCGTGGTGGATTTAATTTCGGCCCGCAGGATCATTTCTAATCACTATTAGATCTGGCCCTCCGGTATATTGCACCTTCACTCCATCCTGAGGGTCTCCTCCCGCTCAGAGCCCTGAGCCCAAACATTGATGACCTTGCCCCCCAAGATGAGACGCCAAAGTATCTGAGCTTAGCATCACAGAGCAGCACACTGAGTTCAAAAGGAGCTTCCTTCTGCCACTTCTCTCTCAGTACAACAGGCATGTTTGGTTCTCTCTGTGAGGGGAATAGTTTTTTAGAAGCTGTTGTTGGCCTGTGGGGAAATGTACTCATAAGAAATGAGTCTGGAGAAGCTGCAGATAGAGCCATAAGAAATGAGTCTGGGAGAAGCTCAGATAGAGCCATAAGAATGAGCGAGTCTGGAGAAGCTGCAGATAGAGCCATAAGAAATGAGTCTGGAGAAGCTGCAGATAGAGCCATAAGAAATGAGTCTGGAGAAGCTGCAGATAGAGCCATAAGAAATGAGTCTGGAGAAGCTGCAGATAGAGCCATAAGAAATGAGTCTGGAGAAGCTGCAGATAGAGCCATAAGAAATGAGTCTGGAGAAGCTGCAGATAGAGCCATAAGAAATGAGTCTGGAGAAGCTGCAGATAGAGCCATAAGAAATGAGTCTGGAGAAGCTGCAGATAGAGCCATAAGAAATGAGTCTGGAGAAGCTGCAGATAGAGCCATAAGAAATGAGTCTGGAGAAGCTGCAGATAGAGCCATAAGAAATGAGTCTGGAGAAGCTGCAGATAGAGCCATAAGAAATGAGTCTGGAGAAGCTGCAGATAGAGCCATAAGAAATGAGTCTGGAGAAGCTGCAGATAGAGCCATAAGAAATGAGTCTGGAGAAGCTGCAGATAGAGCCATAAGAAATGAGTCTGGAGAGCTGCAGATAGAGCCGTAGAAAATGAGTCTGGAGAAGCTGCGATAGAGCCGTAAGAAATAGAGTCTGGAGAAGCTGCGATAGAGCCATAAGAAATATCGGAGAATGCTGCAGATAGAGCCATAAGAAATGAGTCTGGAGAAGGCCTGCAGATAGAGCCATAAGAATGAGTCTGGAGAAGCTGCAGATAGAGCCATAAGAAATGAGTCTGGAGAAGCTGCAGATAGAGCCATGAGAAATGAGTCTGGAGAAGCTGCAGATAGAGCCATAAGAAATGAATGCAACTGATTATTTAATGTTGTTTTTATAGCAATCATTGAAGCTTTGTTAGTTCCAGGTTTAATATGTGCAATAAATTCATTTCAATAAGTTCTGCAATAAACATTGAACCAGTCCGGCCCTCCACTAGTACCCACTTTTAATGTTGGCCCACTGTGTGTTTGAGTTTGACCCCCCTGCTCTAAACTATCAGTTTACATATAGAGTTTTACAATTTGATAGAAAGCTGTGAACAATACACAGGGTTGTGTACCAGGTAGTACCACCTGTGATATCCTGTTGTTACTGGGTCAAAGGTTTCCATCATGGCTAACACCAGCAGCACTGACAGGAACTGCTTCTCTTGTATCACTGGAACCGTCTCATGAATCTGTCCTGATGTTTGCAGGGGACACAGTGAAGATCGGAGAGCTCTCCTACAAAATCAAAACGCCAAGGAATCCAGAGCTCGTTCCAGTTAAACACTGTAGGTATTAACCATGTTACGATGTCCCCTCTTCCTCATGTCTCTCTACTTCAACATGTGTCCCCTCTTCTTCATGTCTCTTCTACATCAACATGTGTCCCCTCTTCTTCATGTCTCTCTACTTCAACATGTGTCCCCTCTTCTTCATGTCTCTTCTACATCAACATGTGTCCCCTCTTCTTCATGTCTCCTCTACATCAACATGTGTCCCCTCTTCTCCATGTCTCTTCTACATAAACATGTGTCCCCTCTTCTTCATGTCTCTTCTACATCAACATGTTTCCCCTCTTCTCCATGTCTCTTCTACATCAACATGTGTCCCCTCTTCTCCATGTCTCTTCTACATCAACATGTGTCCCCTCTTCTTCATGTCTCTTCTACATCAACATGTGTCCCCTCTTCTTCATGTCTCTTCTACATCAACATGTGTCCCCTCTTCTTCATGTCTCTTCTACATCAACACGTGTCCCCTCTTCTACATCAACATGTGTCCCCTCTTCTTCATGTCTCTTCTACATCAACATGTGTCCCCTCTTCTCCATGTCTCTTCTACATCAACATGTGTCCCCTCTTCTCCATGTCTCTTCTACATCAACATGTGTCCCCTCTTCTTCATGTCTCTTCTACATCAACATGTGTCCCCTCTTCTCCATGTCTCTTCTACATCAACATGTGTCCCCTCTTCTTCATGTCTCTTCTACATCAACATGTGTCCCCTCTTCTTCATGTCTCTTCTACATCAACATGTGTCCCCTCTTCTTCATGTCTCTTCTACATCAACACGTGTCCCCTCTGTGTGAGCCAGGTGATACTAAAGTAACTGAAACCTTATTTGCGTCCGCTAGTTTCAGAGTCTCTTCCCCAGACGGTGGTTCAGCATCTGCGATGGATCATGCAGAAAGACCTTTTGGGGCAAGATGTGTTTCTCATCGGACCCCCTGGACCCCTGAGACGATCCATAGCTATGCAGTACCTTGTGAGTACACACACACACACACACACATTTCTATATCAAAACTACCCTTCAAATATATGAAGATTTCTGTCAATGAAACGCCCCGAGAATGGACTGAATGTTGAAACAGATTCCCCCTCCAAGTGTCCTTCATCTTGTGTATTGGATATGACACTTGTATTGGATATACCCCCCTGTTGTTCCAGGAGTTGACGAAGCGCGAGGTGGAGTACGTGTCTCTGTCCCGGGACACCACGGAGACGGACCTGAAGCAGAGAAGGGAGATCCGCTCAGGGACCGCCTTCTACATCGACCAGGTGAACAACATTCATATATTATATACGCAGTCTACGGCAGGGCCACATGCAGGCCGCTCACTAGAGGTATATCGCCTCGTAAGTTCAGTTAGAAGGTAGCAATCACATGTAGGTACAACAGCCAACAGCCTGCATCACAGCTCTCCAGAGGGGTTACTTTATTTAGTTTGCAGCTCATTCCTTAAAGCTCCCACGTCACGGCCATCTCCACTGATCATAGTTCCATCATTGTGGTCTACTAGAATAGATTTATATTGTGCAGTGTTCCAAACTCACTTTGGTTTCTCACAGCATCTCTGTAAAGTATGTGTATTCACTCTCTCCACTAAACGGCTCGTTGCATTTCTTGCCCCCCCCCTCCCTGTGAGCCCAGTGTGCTCCGATTGGTCGGGACCAGTCGGGATGTTGTGAATCGCGCTGAGCTCCGTGGAGGTGTGATTTCCTTGTTTAGCGATACACAGCGAAACTCATCCTGAGCACACAAAGTCACAGCCGAAGTAAAAACAATAAGTGTGGCTTGATATTGAGTAAGAAAAAGGTTGATAAACGCTGTGAGGATGGGTCTGCAGAGAGAATGGGTCTGCAGAGAGAATGGGTCTGCGGTGAGAATGGGTCTGCGGAGAGAATGGGTCTGCGGAGAGAATGGGTCTGCGGAGAGAATGGGTCTGCGGAGAGAATGGGTCTGCGGAGAGAATGGGTCTGCGGAGAGAACGGGTCTGCGGAGAGAACGGGTCTGCGGAGAGGACGGGTCTGCGGAGAGGACGGGTCTGCGGAGAGGACGGGTCTGCGGAGAGGATGGGTCTGCGGAGAGGATGGGTCTGCAGAGAGGATGGGTCTGCAGAGAGGATGGGTCTGCAGAGAGAATGGGTCTGCAGAGAGAATGGGTCTGCAGAGAGAATGGGTCTGCAGAGAGAATGGGTCTGCAGAGAGAATGGGTCTACAGAGAGAATGGGTCTGCAGAGAGAATGGGTCTGCAGAGAGAATGGGTCTACAGAAAGAATGGGTCTGCAGAGAGAATGGGTCTGCAGAGAGAACGGGTCTGCAGAGAGAATGGGTCTGCAGAGAGAATGGGTCTGCAGAGAGAATGGGTCAGCAGAGAGAATGGGTCTGCAGAGAGAACGGGTCTGCAGAGAGAAATGAGAGAATGGGTCTGCAGAGAGAACGGGTCTGCAGAGAGAACGGGTCTGCAGAGAGATGGGTCTGCAGGGAGAATGGGTCTGCAGAGAGAATGGGTCTGCAGAGAGAATGGGTCTGCAGAGAGAATGGGTCTGCAGAGAGAATGGGTCTGCAGAGAGGATGGGTCTGAAGAGAGAACGGGTCTGCAGAGAGGATGGGTCTGCAGAGAGGATGGGTCTGCAGAGAGGATGGGTCCGCACAGAGAATGGGTCCGCACAGAGAATGGGTCTGCAGAGAGAACGGGTCTGCAGAGAGAACGGGTCTGCAGAGAGAATGGGTCTACAGAGAGAATGGGTCTACAGAGAGAATGGGTCTACAGAGAGAACGGGTCTGCAGAGAGAACGGGTCTGCAGAGAGAATGAGAGAATTGGTCTGCAGAGAGAACGGGTCTGCAGAGAGAACGGGTCTGCAGAGAGAAATGAGAGAATGGGTCTGCAGAGAGAATGGGTCTGCAGAGAGAAATGAGAGAATGGGTCTGCACAGAGAATGGGTCTGCAGAGAGAACGGGTCTGCACAGAGAACGGGTCTGCAGAGAGAACGGGTCTGCAGAGAGAATGGGTCTGCAGAGAGAATGGGTCTGCAGAGAGAATGGGTCTGCAGAGAGAATGGGTCTGCAGAGAGAATGGGTCTGCAGGGAGAACGGGCCTGCAGAGAGAACGGGCCTGCAGAGAGAATGGGTCTGCAGAGAGAATGGGTCTGCAGAGAGAACGGGCCTGCAGAGAGAATGGGTCTGCAGAGAGAATGGGTCTGCAGAGAGAATGGGTCTGCAGAGAGAATGGGTCTGCAGGGAGAACGGGCCTGCAGAGAGAATGGGTCTGCAGAGAGAATGGGTCTGCAGAGAGAATGGGTCTGCAGAGAGAATGGGTCTGCAGAGAGAATGGGTCTGCAGGGAGAATGGGTCTGCAGAGAGAATGGGTCTGCAGAGAGAATGGGTCTGCAGGGAGAACGGGCCTGCAGAGAGAACGGGCCTGCAGAGAGAATGGGTCTGCAGAGAGAATGGGTCTGCAGAGAGAACGGGCCTGCAGAGAGAATGGGTCTGCAGAGAGAATGGGTCTGCAGAGAGAATGGGTCTGCAGAGAGAATGGGTCTGCAGAGAGAACGGGTCTGCAGGGAGAACGGGCCTGCAGAGGAGAATGGGTCTGCAGAGAGAATGGGTCTGCACAAGGTCAGAGAATGGGTCTGCAGAGAGAACGGGTCCTGCAGAGAGAATGGGTCTGCAGATGAGAATGGGTCTGCAGAGAGAATGGGTCTGCAGAGAGAATGGGTCTGCAGAGAGAATGGGTCTGCAGAGAGAATGGGTCTGCAGAGAGAATGGGTCTGCAGGGAGAATGGGTCTGCAGAGAGAATGGGTCTGCTGAGAGAATGGGTCTGCAGAGAGAATGGGTCTGCAGTGAGAATGGGTCTGCAGAGAGAATGGGTCTGCAGAGAGAATGGGTCTGCAGGGAGAATGGGTCTGCAGAGAGAATGGGTCTGCAGAGAGAATTTCGCCGCGATCCCAACTGTCTGTTATCAGCCTGCAGCCAGGGAGGAGAGATCAGCAGAGCTGCCTGCACTGAGTGAGTGAGGAAGTCCGTGGATTGGTCAATTTGGACCAATCAGCGGGGGCTTAACGTAACGGCTCCGCGGATTGGTCTATTTCATTCCGGGGACAACATGACATCATGATGTCCTCGGAAGAATCAAATGGACAGTGACGTATCTCCAACGAGGCGTTTTGGGGAGGTATTTTCTGTTTTAGAGTTTTACTCGCTACAGGGTGCACTTCGAGGGTTTTGACTCTGCAGACCGTTTACATGCATACAAACCTTCATAACACAAGGGGACGGGTCAGAACCAGAAAAGCATGACATGGGACCTTTAAGAGAGAAATATGAAGGGTAGATTTCAAGCTTACTGTATGTAAATAAGTTATTACGCCTTTTCCTGATCAAGTTTCAGCTTTAATTGACTTAATTTATTTGAAAATATTATTTATTAACACATGAATACTACTGTGTAATGTATATTTAAGAAGTACAATACAAGCGGAAGTTTAATTTGTGGGCCATAATCCAGCTAATACTTTAATTAGCTGAGGGCCGATTCAAAAGTAGTTTGGACACCATTGGTCTACGGTAAAAACACTGTCTCTTTATATTTAAACACCGTCACTGTATCGTCCACTCTTCAGATCCTCTGCAGGATGAGATGTGTCCAGAGTCTGACACAGTAACAGCACTGCGTCATGTTGTTCTGGTGACGCATCGGAAAGAAGACGTCTCTTTGAAAGATATATAAAAAATAAATCGTGAAAGTTGGTACAGGCTTCAAACATTAGAAGTATATAATGTCCATTTACACTCTATTATGTCTCTTAGGGTTTTGCAAAATCACTATTTGTTACACAAAATAGTCGATGCATTTAAAAAATGTTTCACCCAAGAACATTTTTTAAAAGTGTAAAATAATGATGATGTAATTAAATACATCATTTTAGAAAAAGCAAGAAAATAACACATTTTTACTTCATCCGAATAGTTTCAATTCTGCATGGATTAGCATACATGTGTGTATGTCTGTGAAAAGGAGACCACACACACACACACACACACACACACATTGATTGTTGATTTTGTAATTATAGTAACCAAGGAGACCAGCAGCTCCTCATTATCGCTGCTTTCCCTAAAATACCTTTCTGTTCCACCATTCATCTCCATTCATCTCCATTCATCTCCATTCATCTTCATTCATCTCCATTCATGTCCATTCATCTCCATTAATCACATTCATGTCCATTCATGTCCATTCATCTTCATTCATGTCCATTCATGTCCATTCATCTTCATTCATCTCCATTCATGTCCATTCGTGTCCATTCATCTCCATTAATCACATTCATCTCCATTCATGTCCATTCATCTCCATTCATCTCCATTCATGTCCATTCATCTTCATTCATCTCTCAGCATTCCAGTAAAAACAGCTCCTCAGGAGCCGGATCTTTTCACGCTGTCGCCGGCGAAATAATAATAAGCTGAGATAATTAATGTTTACTCCGTCATGTCACTATCCTCAGCTAATTAACACGTAGCTTAATGTCAAATAATAAGTTGGTTGCGTAACATTTCAAACGGAAGCTCCATGGAAACGGGCGAGGTTTTATTCCGTCTCTTTAAGACTTTACTCACGGTGTTCATGGTTCAATCAATTCATTCAAGCAGTGTGTCTCTGAGCACAGGAGCATCAAGGTGACAAGTACTCGGGTCTTGTACTTCTGTAAAAGTAGAAGTACTCAGGTCGTGTACTTGAGTCAAAGTAGAAGTACTCAGATCTTGAGTAAAAGCAGAAGTACTCAGATCTTGAGTAAAAGCAGAAGTACTCAGATCTTGTTCTTGAGTAAAAGTAGAAGTACTCAGATATTGTTCTTGAGTAAAAGTAGAAGTACTCAGATCGTGTACTAGAGTAAAAGTAGAAGTACTCAGATATTGTTGTTGAGTAAAAGTAGAAGTACTCAGATCTTGTACTAGAGTAAAAGTAGAAGTACCAGAGTGTAGGAATACTCTGTCACAGTAAAAGTCCTGCATTCAAAATGTTCCTCAAGTGAAAGACAGTGAAAGTAGTCGTTGTGCAGATTGGTCCATTTCAGAATAATATCTATGATATGTTTTATAATGATTGATCATGAAAGTGTTCTCAAAGCTGGTGAAGGTGCAGCTAGTTTGAAGTACTTTGTAGACTGCAGGGTAGCTGGTGAAGGTGCAGCTAGTTTGAAGTACTTTGTAGACTGCAGGGTAGCTGGTGAAGGTGCAGCTAGTCTGAATGGCTTTGTAGACTGCAGGGTAGCTGGTGAAGGAGCAGCTAGTCTGAATGGCTTTGTAGACTGCAGGGTAGCTGGTGAAGGAGCAGCTAGTTTGAAGTACTTTGTAGACTGCAGGGTAGCTGGTGAAGGTGCAGCTAGTTTGAAGTACTTTGTAGACTGCAGGGTAGCTGGTGAAGGAGCAGCTAGTCTGAATGGCTTTGTAGACTGCAGGGTAGCTGGTGAAGGAGCAGCTAGTCTGAATGGCTTTGTAGACTGCAGGGTAGCTGGTGAAGGAGCAGCTAGTTTGAAGTACTTTGTAGACTGCAGGGTAGCTGGTGAAGGAGCAGCTAGTTTGAATGGCTTTGTAGACTGCAGGGTAGCTGGTGGATTTACTCCAGGTGGAACTGAAGCTGAAATGATGTATTGTTCTTTGTAACACCCTGCACTTCAGGCGTTACTTCTCCGAGTGGTTTTATGAGTTAACAGAAAGTACAGAGGCTTGTTTCTGTGCCAGAGCAGATGAAGCGTCGTGGCCGTCACGCTGCTGATGGGACAGTTTTATCTGGCTCTCGCTGGTTTCTCTAATTTGATAGCTGTATGGCTTACAGTTATTTTCCTTTTACTAAAATGAATGGCATTGTTCCATAAAAGGGAAAGCACTGACGCTGCAACCGTGTTGAAAACGTTGCTTGTGAGGAAAGAGTTGCGCCTTCGGAACAACTAAGAATTACCTAATGTTGAAGACATGTACCTGTATTATTATATCCCTTGTGTCTGTGATAACAACACATTTTTAACAAGAGGAAATGGACTGTTGAGTCATGCAATCTAAAATCCTTTCAATTCTATCAACTTTAAATGACAATAAGTCGTATCAACAGCCTTCTTACCTAGATAAGATAAGATGGACTTTTATTAACCCCTCGTGGGGAAATTGTTTCTCTGCATTTGACCCATCCTAGTGTTAGGAGCAGTGTGCTGCCATTTTGAGCAGTGTGGGGAGCAGTGTAGGGAACGGTGCCTTGCTCAGAGACACCTCGGTAGCACTTGGTCTTGCCGGGACTTGAACTGGTGACCTTCCAGTTGCCAAGTCCCTATCGACTCCGCCAGGATATGATTTATTCTTGTAGGCAGCATAATTGGACAAACTGCTACTAATGAGTGGCTTGATTAAAACCCTCATCATTGGCTTCATGGTGTTAAAACATGTGAAAGGGGAAAATACAAAACACAAACAACAACGACGAATAAAGTCACCTCCTATATTCACTCAACCCCCAGGAAGTGTGCTGGACTCTGAGGAAAATATTCGTTGTGTCCAAACGGCGGTACTACAACTTCCGTATCAGTCCGTGACGTCACCCGGCCCAGAAAGACTTTTCCCCATTGACTGACATTGGGAAAGAGACGTCTGTAAATCAGCGGATAATTCTTTCTTAAACTAAATAAGCTTCCCAGTATGAACTGTGTGATAGCCCTTATTATAATCATTCGGTCCTTAAAGTTGTAAAATGCACTAAAAGCCGAATCTAGATTTATTTTCTGTCTCCATTCATTCTACTGAGCCGAGAGTGGGAGCTCGGGGGGCGGGGCTTAAGGGGCGCATGCTCGGGGGGCGGGGCTTAAGGGGCGCATGCTCTGTGAGCGCACATACAGGTGTTTCTCAATGTCGAGTGCGTTTGCTTGGTAGCACATGTCTTCCGAGCGTCTTGCTTCAGAAGTGGAACAGGCGAGCAAGTGTGCAGGTGTGCTTCATATGAGAGGCGCCACAGATTTGGGGAAATTGGTCCGTGCGCAAAGCATTGTGGGAATTTTAAGACCGCGGAGTCGACACATGTGCAGCCTCGAGATTTCTCCAAAGGAAGAACGCCGGGCTCGGTAGAATTCCAAGTATGCCGGACATTGGAACAGTCCTTCGGCGGCACTCGATGATGTAGTATGCTTGAAATAGTGGCTCTGGAGCAGCTTTCCTCGACATTGAGAAACACCCACGGGTTCTTCTGCTCTGACAGCTAGGCATGCTGGGTAATCTGGGACGTTTCGCTCTCTCAAAAGTTGGGCCGTTTTGTCCTCATGCGCCAATGAGCAGCTCTCATAGGAAAGAACAAGACTCCGCCTCCCAGCTGTGTCCAGTTCTTATCAAACATCCAGGTATTCGCTGCCGTTGAGCCGCACGGATACTCAACGGAGATATTGACCAACATTTATGTTAAAGTTGTTGAAAACAACACAGAAAACACGAGTTGTGTTTTTGTTGCTTTAAGCTTTTAAACAACACGTTGAAAGCTATTTTCTCGTGTCGGTCCTTTTTCGAATTTCAGAGTTTTTACCACATTTTTCAAACGATAGCAACATCGCCCAAATGCAGCGCGTCGTTCCATCATTATGTTGAATTGTTCACAAGAGCAGATGAACTTTATTCATCCCTCTCTGCGTTGCAGCAGCATAACAAGACAAGGCATTGCACATTAGATACATTCAAAGACTAGAAATTAACAATTCAAAATGTAAACGTCTCAAATAGAAATAAAAAAGTGGAAAATATACATGTTGAAATACCAATTTACATTAAACAAAATATAATGCAAGATATTATTTACTTTTAGTTTGCAAGGAATGGAATATTAAAATGTACATTTTGAGTCAAATCTTTCTTGACCTCAAGACGATTTCAGTGTTTGTTTTCACTAGGGATGTAACGATACCAAAATCTCACGGTACGATAATATCGCGATATTGAATAATTAAAAAAAAAAAATTCAATTTTTCTTTCAATACAATTTTTTTTTACTCAGAAAATGTTTCTTTATTAAATAATAAATCTGATTTGTACAGCATGTTAGTAGGATAGCAGTATTTTAAAGTGTCAAAATCAAAGTGACAGTAACAGACTGGAACAAGAAAACCAGTGTTTTGTACCGATAGTACGACCAAACAAAGCAGGCATTTTCTTTGTGCCACTGCAGCTCACAAATAAACATTTAATAATCAGAGCCTGCAATAAAATAAATCAAGTTTCACTTTAGTTTTTCAAGTAACTCAACTCAAACTCACTCGTCACTCACTCACTCACTCACTAGTCACTCACTCGTCGCTCACTCACTCACTCGTCACTCACTCACTCACTCACTCGTCGCTCACTCACTCACTCACTCACTCACTCGTCGCTCACTCACTCACTCACTCACTCACTCACTCACTCACTCGTCGCTCACTCACTCACTCACTCACTCACTCGTCGCTCACTCACTCACTCACTCACTCGCTCGTCCCTCACTCACTCACTCACTCACTCACTCACTCGTCGCTCACTCACTCACTCACTCACTCACTCACTCGTCGCTCACTCACTCACTCGTCCCTCATTCACTCACTCACTCACTCGCTCGTCCCTCACTCACTCACTCACTCACTAGTCACTCACTCGGCATCATCAGACAGGTTTTTAGGAATATGAGAACGTCCACATTTGCAGGTATTTATAAGCTGGGATGTTTGGGCGTTTACAATATCCCCTGCTCTGGAAAGAACTCTCTCGCTTGGTACTGGTGTTGCTGGTACTGGTGTTGCTGGGACTGGTGTTGCTGGGACTGCTGTTGCTGGGACTGCTGTTGCTGGGACTGCTGTTGCTGGTACTGTTGCTGGTACTGGTGTTGCTGGGACTGGTGTTGCTGGGACTGGTGTTGCTGGGACTGCTGTTGCTGGTACTGGTGTTGCTGGTACTGGTGTTGCTGGTACTGGTGTTGCTGGTACTGGTGTTGCTGGGACTGATGTTGCTGGGACAGCAGTGGTCGCGTTAACCGAATATTTTATTTATCAATGACGGAAAAATCTGAAAGCAGTCATTTTGACAGATTAGAACAAACTCTGATCAGCGCCAACGTTCCCCCGCAGCGAGGCTCTGGTGTGATGCCGTGTTATGCCCTCCAAGAGGAAATGATATAGTTTCCAAACCGTACAGATCAATACATGTCTGGGAGGGTTTGCTTTACGCTGTGCGCGCTCCCGCGAGGTGCATGCACACACGGCATAACACCACCCCCGCCGTTGACAGTTCACAAGCGTGCTCTCTCTCTGTTCAGACCCGACGGGTAATAAGGGATTATGACGGACATTTTACGGTCCTGTCTGTCAAAATGACGGACAACGAAAAAGTCTAGCGCCACCTCAGTGGGACGGAGAGACATGCTTTGGCCATGGGTGACAGCAGGGAGTCAAACTGTGCATTGTCTCTCCACCACTTCAAACACAATACAGTTGTTGCCAAGAAGGTGAGGCGTATTGACAGAGATATAGACATACTGTTGGTACGTGTCCATGTCTCTAGGTGTGTACATGGAGCCCTGTAAATACCATGTCCTTTTGTGTTCTGTTGTTTTATGTTCATGTTGTAACCTACTTGCTGCCATGTTGGACAGGTCTCTCTTGAAAAAGAGATCGATGATCTCAACGGGACCGTCTGGTTCAATAAAGGTTTAAAAAAAAAAAAAAAAAATCCCACTAGTAGTTTGTCAGTCTCACGACGGTAGTGGGACGTTTATTTACCGCGATATTCGGTATATCGTTGCATCCCTAGTTTTTACTCATTGGCTCTTGAAGCACTTCATAGTGGAATTGTTCCCTCGCTGCTCACCCGTCCTTCTGACACAGAAACTGAGCGGCGTTGATACATTTCTCTGTTTCCTGCAACAAGGAAAGAAAGAAAGCAAACCCTTAAATCTCCCGAGGGTCGTCCTCCCACCGCCTCATTCAAATGAAAACAGGTGTCCATTGTCTCTATGGTAACGGCTCATGATTAGATGCAGCACTGATGGCGTGAAGGGATTATGTTCTGCCTTCATGAAATTGTGTGTGTGTGTGTATGATATTATTTGATTTTGTGTACTCTTGTGTAGTATGTGCGTGATTTTGAGTTTGATTTTGTGTAATATGTGCCGTGTGTGTGTGTGTGTGTGTGATAGTGTGTGTGTGTGTGTACTCTTGTGTAGTATGTGCGTGATTTTGAGTTTGATTTTGTTAAGTATATCTGTGTGATTTTCTGTATTATGTGTATCTATGATGTTGTGTAGTGTGTTTTTGTGTAGTATGTGATTTTGTGTGTGTGTGTGTGTGCAGTATGTGCCTTTTTAATTGGCGAGAATATGCACATACAGTATCTGGTGCTCTTTTTCTGTGACATGTGGGTGGAAAATTAGCCAGCGTTCCTCTTTGAGAATAGCTTGTGTTGTGGGAGGTGTGTTTCTGTGTGTGTGTGTGTGTGTGTGGTTGTGTGTGTGTGTGTGGTTTGTGTGTGTGTGTGTGTTAACTAGAACGAGTATTCCTGCAGGCCCTGTGCTGAATTGTAGTCCTAAATTCAGACTTATCGTGTCAGTTCCCTCTCTCTTTCCCTCCCTCTCTCTCTCTCTCCCTCTCTCTCTCTCTCTCTCTCTCTCTCTCTCTCTCTCTCTCTCTCTCTCTCTCTCTCTTCCTCTCCACTGCCCTCACGCTCTCTTTACTTCCCCCTCGCTCCCTCTTTCTCTTTCTCCCCCGTCCTCCGTCCTTCCATGTTTATATGAAGGATGGAGTCACATGCTTGTTGTATTTTTAAAACCTGCAGTCTCCAGTTAGCAGGCGCTGTTACGTAAGGCAGCTCACATCAAAGCCGCTCGGCCAATAAGAGACTCCATTACGGGGAGAAACTGCACTTTAGTTTATTTAGACAGTAAAGCTCAGTTTATACACAAAGAATGAGAAACAGGTTGATCACCAGGTAGGTTGACATGTACGAGGAATTTGACTTGATGTCATGGTGCGTACACACACACACACACACACACACACACACACACACACACACACACACACACACACACACACACACACACAAGAAAAATGTATTTAAAAGAGAAGTAAGTATAAAAACCATGTGTTGTTAAATGATCTGTGGAAAAGCAGCAGTAGAAATGAAGGTTGAATATTTAGCCTATTCTTTTAGGTGAAGGTGTGTAAAGATAAACGGTTGGAAGCAGTTTTTAGGTCTTAAGTTGCTCATATGTAACGACCATAATGACTTTTCTCAGAAGGCGAAGTAAAAGTCTATCTGTCAGTGGATCCAAAGACATGTTATGTTTTGCATGTGTGAAGAGCAGCCCTCCCACAATCTGCTGGCACCTCTTCTCACCACACAATGCTATTTAAGGGAAAGCTCTGTCAGTGCAAAGCTGCGGCAACTGAGCTCAAATCCAGCAAGTGGAATTAAGAAGAAATCTTTTGTTTGTAATAGTTATAACCTGGAGAGAAGTGGGAACATAGAGTAACCGTCACGGTGGACGGGGAATTAACACACTAAAGGGACGTTTTGATGTAAAATGTGAACCAATAATCAGGTGTTTCTAGCCACACAAATGAACCAGAGGGAATTCTCTACTTGCATAATAAGTTACCTTGTTGTCTAAGAAAAGACTTGATTTGAAGTACAGGTGGGCAGCATTTAACAACAGCGAACGTATATAAAAACATCCTTTTAGAAACTCTCACACAGCCCAAGTCTCTTAAACCTTATTATTCTGTATAAACATTGACAGCCTCTCTACTTGGCACGCCAGGCCGGTATGAGAACGCTCAAACCAGTTTCTAAAGAGTTGCATTGGGGCAGACTAGAAGCATTTTGATTTGCACACATAGTATAATAATGGGATGACGGCTTAAAGGTCCATCCATCCATCTTCTCCCGCTTCTCCGTGGTCGGGTCTCGGGGTATCAGCTCCAGCAGAGAGCCCCAAACGTTCCTTTCCCTCATCAACCAGCTCTGACTGGGGGGTCCCAAGGTGCTCCCAGGCCAGCAAAGAGATATAATCCCTCCACCTGGTCCTAGGTCTACCCCTTGGTCTCCTCCCAGCTGGACGTGCCTGGAACACCTCCCTAGGAAGCCGTGGTACTGTAGAAAGCACGACCAATCATCTGAGCCGGCTAAAGTAACTGGATGGCCTACCTGCCTGTCAGCCTTCCATCGGGGCACAAACTGATCTCGTGCCCTCATTGGTCATGTGCGCGTTCGTGTGAGTTGGAGGAGGGGCTCTGTGAGGAAGTCTGAAGGAAGGGGCAGATTCTTTTCGGCTGCGTACTTTCAAATTCTAGCGCACTCGAGCTAGTTTCTCCATTCTTACCCACCCTACCTTTAAGTACCGTTCACATATTGTGTAAACACACGAAGGCGTTGCAGAAAATACCGATATGTAAACTTTGGTCAACTGTGTTGTTTTTAAATGTGCAATATAAATAACGTTGGATTGGATAATGGGATGACAGTCTAAGTGCCGTTAACATATTGTGCAGAGAGACGAAGGTGATGCAGAGAATCACCTTGTTCTCCCTCTCCATATGAACGGTCTGTTGCCTCAGAGCTCCCGTGTGTCTGGCCTGGATGTTTTCTCAGAGAACAAGGTCCGTCTGTGCCGCCCGTCTCTCTGCAGCCGTCCTGCGTCACTTACATTTTTAACAATTATCTGATTATAGCGTTGGTGCCGAAAATGGATCAAGAGTTAAATATAGAGCATCTGGTCCTCACTATAGCTTTACGGGCTGCCACGTATTTACATGTTAACCTAATTATATGGCCACTTGCTCTGTGGTGCACCCAGACAGCTAAGGTTTCCTGCCTCTTGACGTCAGAACTGCTTTTTGATATCTGCAGAAATGTGCTCTCTCACTCACACACACACACACACACACACACACACACACACACACACACACATACACCTCCCACAGTTGGTGGCAGAAAATAGGCTTTCCTAAAACAGCTGACGGTGTTTTGAGGATCGGTTTTGGAGTCGTTTTGGAGGATGTTCCCCACACAATAAACCAAGGACATCCTGAGGAAAGGCGAAGCTCATTTAGTCTTTGGAGCCGTAAGAGCTGATTGCCCTTTGTTTAAATGCTTTTAGCACTTCACATTTACACAGGGTCAGAGGTCGCAATGCACAAAGGTGCCGCAGATTGGACCTGAGGGTAAACTGATTGCAATTGTTAGCCTTGACATCCATCCCCTGAATCTCCAATGATGATATCTAAGTATCTGTATGTCTTTATTTAAGAAAGACAATGCACATTAATTAACTTGAGCACTTGAGTCCATCATGTGAGAGATGAAGCCATACACTGTGGTGGAGAGAAACACAGGGATTTTAGCCCTTGCAGACCATTAACATGCACCAAAATCTATATGACACACTACAGGAAAGGGAACACCCCAACAAGTGACATAGGGCCTCTTTAAAGTACATGAATACAAACCCATTCACACGCAACAGACACACATACATCATCACAGATCAAAGCTAATAGGCCCATTGAGTTTACTGACTATTTCCTTTCTCTGTTGTGTGTGTCCCCAGTGTGCAGTGCACATGCACCATTAACATGCACCAACAATCGATATAACACACTACAAGAAAGGGAACACCCCAACAAGTGAAATAGGGCCTCTTTAAAGCACATGAATAGTCTGTGTATTCACTCTCTGTCCTGAACGGCTTGTTGGAGCTCCTGCCCCCCCTCCATGTGAGCCCAGTGGCCGTCTGTGAGACAGCGAGACACAGCCCGACACCCGCATTCTGGCTGGGAGTTTGTGTGTGTGCTCACACACAAACTCCCAGCCTCGCCGTCTCAGAGAGGAGAAATCGGTGGAGCTGCAGCTGAGAAAAGTGTGTGTGTGTGTGTGTGTGTGTGTGTGTGTGTGTGTGTGTGTGTGTGTGTGTGTGTGTGTGTGTGTGTGTGTGTGTGTGTGTGTGTGTGTGTGTGTGTGTGTGTGTGTGTGTGTGTGTGTGTGTGTGTGTGTGTGTGTGTGTGTGTGTGTGTGTGTGTGTGTGTGTGTGTGTGTGTGTGTGTGTGTGTGTGTGTGGTGTGTGTGTGTGTGTGTGTGTGTGTGTGTGTGTGTGTGTGTGTGTGTGTGTGTGTGTGTGTGTGTGTGTGTGTGTGTGTGTGTGTGTGTGTGTGTGTGTGTGTGTGTGTGTGTGTGTGTGTGTGTGTGTGTGTGTGTGTGTGTGTGTGTGTGTGTGTGTGTGTGTCCATTTTGACCAATCCACGGACGTAACGTAATTGGCCCATTTGGGTATGGGCACGTCACTGTACCCAGGAAGAGAAAGAGAAATGTCCAACGAGGCGTTCTGGGGCAGCAGAGACAGGTCTTCTCTGTGTTAGAGTTTTACTCACTACAGGGTGCACTTTGAGGGTTTGTGACTCTGCAGACCGTTTACATGCAGAAGCTACAGAACACAAGGGGACGGGTAATAACTGGAAACGCATGACATGGGACCTTTAACACGCATAAAAACACATCATCACAGATTAAAGGGCACATTGAGTTTACTGACTATGTCCTTTCTCTGTCGTGTTTGTAAAGTGTGTACCAATAACCAGGTGTTTTAGCCACGGAAAGGAACCAGAGGGAATTATTACCCACATAATTAGTTACCTTGTTGTCTAAGAAAAGACATGCTGATTTGAAATACATGTGGGCAGCATTTAGCAACAGCAAAAGTGTATAAAAACATCCTTTTATAAACTCTCACACAACTTGTGCATTACAACCCGAGTGTCCTTTATTCACTCCCTTTGTGCTCCTCCCCAGTGTGCTGTGCGGGCAGCGGTTCTGGGCCGGGTCCTGGTTCTGGAGGGTCTGGAGAAGGCAGAGAGGAACGTCCTGCCGGTGCTCAACAACTTGCTGGAGAACAGGGAGATGCAGCTGGAGGACGGACGCTTCCTCATGTCGTCGGAGCGCTACGACAAGCTGCTGCAGGTCAGAGACACACACAGCTCCAGGGGTTGTAATAATAATTGCTGCACACTCCTCTGAGCCTGGGAGTTACCCAATGACCTGTGTTTATGGAAGTCATTGTTTTTCGTGTTAATGCTGTTGTTCTGAAGCCACGTCCGCTGTCACAAAGAGAAGTACAGGAATGTTTTCCTGTACTTCTCTTTGTGACAGTAATATAGTGACAATAAGACTTTCCACCGGTCACCTCTGGCCGGCAGAACTCCATGCTCCATTACAGGTCACTTGTTAGGCGCTTTTATCCAAAGCGACTTACATACTCAGTACTGTGGGCAATCCCCACAGGAGCACTTTGGGGTGAAGTGTCTCAGGGACACAACGACATGCTGACTGCAGTGGGGTTTGAACCTGTGGTCTCCTGATCCCAACACCAACGCACAACCCACTGCACCACCATAGTTTGAGTTAGTATTTTTGAATTTGTATTTTAATAAATAAGAAAATTTTATATTTTGTTTATCATTTTTACTTTTAATTGTTAATTTTTAAAGTATTTTGAGTATTGTATTATAAAGTATGTACACACTTCTGCTTCTGTGACGAAATCATTTCTCAAATTGGGATCAATAAAGTGTCTATTTATGTCTATCTGAGTTCTCACACTCCTCCTACAATGCTTCTCTTGTGTTTAGAGGAAAACATGCCGTTGTCAGTAAGGCAATCCACATTTTAATTGCAATATCTGTAAGGGAAACTTCTGCAGCGATGGAGAGTCAGGACTCAGAAAGACACGAGGAGAGTTGGAGCTTTGATGTCAAACACTGGTAGTTTATTACAAGCATCGGCCGGAGAATTCACATCACAAGTCACAGCAGCAAAAGGTTCAGACTGCACGGGTGGGTTGTCATGTCAATTCTGATCCGCCTCACATCTGGGTAGACCCTTTAACTAGTTTACAGAGAGTCAACCCACATATTGGGGGAAGGTGTACGTGAACACCTGGAGACACTGAATCACTTATCTGACTCTTTGGCTTTGTGACCGAGAGTTGACCGGTCATAAAACAGGTAATGTCAACAATAGCTGAGACTTCCCATTCCTTAAGACGGATAACAGACTTAGGGCTGGGTCGTAAAACGTCAACAAGTTAAATATCTTAGGAGTAAAAAAGAATTATTATTTGACACTTAGGAAGAGAGAAGAAATATTCTCTAACAATATGGACAAATGCACTATCCAAATCACAGTGAATACAACATTTGGTAAAATATGTGAAATGATCTCATTTAAGTTTTGCTGAGCTGCAGAGAAGTCCCAGCTTACAAACCTTATACTACAGACAACATAGCACATACATGTTTGGTTCAGATCACTTTAAAAATACTTTTAATTTCAACACTGTTTAAAAGATTATAATTTCCTTGAATTAAATACCAATTGTAATATCAAGTATTTCCAATTAGTTATTTTTCCAAATTGTACAGCTCTAGTGCTGTGACATTGAGAGTCTGCACTTGTTAAATAAAGCCGAGTAAATGCAGCTTTTTCCATAACAATTGCATTTTAGATGACACTTTTGCTAAGTGAGTCGAGTAAAATTGACGTGTGTTGTAAAGTAAAATGTGTGAAATTATCTTTTAAAGTTTGGTGGAGTCCCAGCCTACAAACAGTATTCTACAGACAAAATAAAGAATACTTGTTTGGTTCAGATCACCTTAAAAATACTCACACCAAAATCATTTAACAATTTTTTTCGACGATTGGAACATTGTTTAAAAGATTATAATTTCTCTAATCAAACCCCAATATCGATATCAATCAAAAGTATTTTGCAATTAGTTATTTATTCCAAATGGTACCGCTCTAATACTATGACATTCAGAGTCTGCACTTGGGCTGCTCGATTATGGCAAAAATCATAATCTCGATTTATTTGGGTCAATAATTGATATCACGATTATAAAAAACGATTATCCATTGACTCCAAAAAAAAATTGAACAGTATGTTTTTAACAGTTTGTAATTCAACTGAAAAACCAATTTATTTATTTTTTAAATTCCAAAAAGAAAATAGTTTTATTTCGTTTATGTTGTTTTCATAATCGTTGCAAGCCAAAATCGTAATTGCGATTAAAATACGATGAATTGAGCAGCCCTACTTTAAAAGCAGCTTTTTGCTAAAACGCGAATCAAGATGACACTTATCAAATGGCAGGATTTCTTTATCGTCACAGCGAAATTCCAAGCATTCCCGATGGTGCAATCACACATAACGGACCGTATAAGTATCATTTTGACAATACAAGCTAAACACTTTCAATATATAAAATGACTATAAATTGGACGAATGACACATTGAACAGTACGCTTTCAAAAGAATACAACATTACCATACACATACAAGAACAATACGGTTTAGGCAGTAAAGAATGTAAACAAGTCGTAAATTATTGCACAAGTATTTATCAAGCCGTTGATAAAGAAATATGTGTTCTATAAAAACGGTATGAGGTAGAATATAAGGTGCAGTTGGATGTAAACATGTACTTAGTTGAGCATAGGTTCAGTTCAGTTCCAGTGAGTAGAGCTAAGTGAGTCCGAAAACCAGTCGTTATGGTATGGGCAGGCGTATGTTATGGACGACGAACACAGGCCACTCGATTCACAACATTACCCTAACCCTAACCCTACCCCTACCCCTACCCCTACCCCTCACACCAGATACTGCCTGGTTTTCGGACCCCCCCAGACCCCCCCAATAAAGCAAAACTGCACGTAGAGCTAAGTGAGTTGAGTAAAATGTACGTGCTTTGTACCATGATGCATTGCAGGAGCACACCAAAGAGGAGATGGATGCCTGGAAGATCGTCCGTGTGAGTGAGGACTTTCGAGTCATCGCTCTCGGACTTCCGGTCCCAAAATACAAAGGAAACCCTCTGGACCCCCCCCTCCGATCCCGCTTCCAGGCCAGAGACGTGTATTACCTCCCGTTTAAGGTCAGTCTGGGAACAAAGACATTATTTTACACAAAAAGTATAAAAAATATGTCAATAATTTGGGTAAAGGACTTGGGTCATCTTCCCTGTTCTTCCCAGTTCATTATCCTGTTTAAAAGTAGAGTCAACTATCATGAAATAATCCATATACCAATTGAAGAGTATTGAGGGTGGTTGGTTCAGGGATAGACGGTCAACGCAATGGATTCAAAGATGAGCACATGGAGGCAGGAGTTCCAGATCATTCTTTGTATTGTAACTTGTTGATTCTTGTTATTCCTAATTGTCGTCTGGTTGATCTGGTAAGAACACATCTTAATTAGCTCATGCTTCAAATTATAATCCAGCAAAGCAGTTGCATAATTATATGTAATGTATAAATAAGGTAACTACATGCAATCTTAACAGTACAGAAAATAGGGAGACTCAAGCTGCTGTGAAAAATACAATACAAAGGAAAGGAACATTTACTGAGACAAACAATTGGTGCTCAAGAGTTGCATGAGGCCAGCCAGGCCTATTGATTAGCTAGCTCCGCCCCTCCAGGGTGGCAGGAGGAGGGAGCAGGTGGAGTGGGAGAGGGATTTTCCACAGCCGCCCTTCGGATATGTGAGACATATTTGATCCAAAGGAAAGTCCCTATGTTCCTTCAGGGTCTTCTCTGTGAGGGAGACCAACCGGCTGACAGGACGTACATCTCATTTCCCTTTAATTAGTACCTCAGCCACTCTGACTCTACCATCTGAAGTTTCTGAACCTTTCCTATGGGCCAAGATGCCCGGGGTAGATTTGGTTTCTCCCCTCTCCACTTTTGCCGAGCTTGAAGGGTAGGGAGGTAGTTCTTTATAAAGCTTGCCCAGAATTGCTCTGCGAGGACTTGACTGTGCCGACGCCTCCTTGTACCTAGAAGGTTAGGACGGGCACATACCACCTGGGGAAGGGCTGCCTCAAGCCGCCCCATCAGGAGAAGATTTGGGTCTGGTATTTATTTTGGAAAGGCAGTCAGGGTTGGTCTTATCTTTTGTGGATGCTTTGAAAATGTCTCTTATTTTGTCTCATGTGTGCAGGTTCAGGGACCGAAAAAGCCGTGCAATCCTTTTTGGAATTCACCCTGCAGTGTTTCTGTTTCTATAAATCTTTGAGTTTAAACTTGTGCCCCCAAACCCTTTTACCTAAGTGGTTTCTAAGTAGATCTAAGTGAGTCGCCCCGCAGCTCTTCTCATCCCGACATTGTTTTGTTTTGTTTTTTAGGACCAGTTGGAGCTGCTGTACACAGTCGGACCAAACGTAGCTGCAGAAAGGTACATTAAAAGTCTCCTATCATGCAAAATGCACTTTCTGATGTCTTTTATACATAACTATGTGTGTCAGGGAACTCACGCAGCGTCAGAAAACAAACCCCTCTCTCTTTTCCTCCGTACCCACATCTCTAAAAACGGGGAACAACGGAGCTGATCCAGATTTGGGTCCGATATGACGTAATATTAGAACCACGGCCCAATCAGAAACGTTGCTATCAGAAACAATGAGACGTGTTTTGGACGTAATATGGTCTTTGTTTACATTAGCATGCTAACACTCAGAGCTAACCTGTACTGGAGAGCATGTGTGTGAAGAAGCAGGAAGTAAAAAGGAACTCACCTTTTGGTATAACCGGCAAGAGAGAAAGCCTTTGAGCTCCAGACTGTTTCAGAGAGAATCCTTGATGTGGTTTAGAACATCATTTGGAGTATCTGGGTAGAATTACCCTGCATGAGCTCTCGTCCCTTTTTTATTTAAAGCTGCAGACCCAGAATCAGCACTTTTAGTAACGGCTGAAATAGAGGGCTATGACGCATTATTGATCTGTTTGGTATTTTGAGCAAAACTCTTTTTTATATATCTGAGACCTATAATAGATGCCTACAAATAGTAGACCTTTAAAGAGACTCTGACTGAAGCTTCGACCTTTTTGAATGCCTTCTATGACTTGTTAGTATTCTTTCATATCTAAATCCTCCGTAGTGTTTGATTATGTGTGATGTTGTGTGTGTCAGGGTGTCTCAGCTGCTCTCTCTAGCGACCACGCTTTGCTCCCAGGAATCATCCAACCTCGGCCTTCCTGACTTCCCTGTGGACAACCTGCTTCCTGCCCTCCATGTGCTGGTGAGAGTACTTCACTTGTAATATTTAATAGCTAATCATTTATGTTCTTGCTGTTTACATATATGGTTATTTGATCATTCTTTAATGTCATTATTTGAGTAGTTTATGCTTTTATCTGGAAGGCATCTTCCGGGATTGGGGTCTGTATTGAAGGCGGGATTATTCACCAGAAATGCACATCGATTTTTACCAGAGGAAGAGATTTGAAAGCCATTGTTTGTATGTTTAAATCTTCCCTGGACAATGGACTTCTATCCCAAATCACATTCAGTACCTGTTGCCTTGTGGCTGTTTTTGAGTTCGATTTTTAGATTTCTTTAGGACAAATAATCGCTTGAACTTTCTTTCTTTTCCGAATGCAAGGGGAAAATAAATGCCAAAGCCCTGTTGTTCCATGAAGTGTCCAATCCATGTATTTCTTTCTTCTGTATTTGTGCAGAATGCGTTCCCCATGCTGTCCTCCCAGCAGCTGGTGCAGAGACTCTACCCGTACAAAAGCATCCTGGGAAAGGAAGGGCGCAACGCTGTGGAGGGCGTACTCAGCGTAAGTTATAAAATGTCTATCGTCTGTATACAGAGATGGCAAAAGTACACACATCCTTTACTCAAGTAGAAGTACACATACTCGTGTTTAAAAATACTCTGGTGAAAGTAGAAGTACTGACTAAACTTCTTTCCTCAAGTCAAAGTAAAGAGGCTTTGAAATGTGCTTCAGTAAAAAGTACCCATAACTAGCAGCTGTTTTAAAGAGTACCTGACCTCCCTTTATATCAATAGAACAATAATGTCATTGTTAGCTAATGAATGTTTCCATGCTGAACAACGGCAACATGACAACGTTTCCATTGGTCCCTCTTCTTTAGAGAAGACCAGGAAATGATGGATACACGGATCGTGTTCAAATCAATAGGCACGCAATGACTCTAAAGAATAATGATCACGCATCAAACACACATTCAGACTAAAGGAACCAGCTGTTTGGAAAATGAGAGAAGTAGAAAGTACAGGTATTTGGGTTCAACATGTAAGAAGTAGAAAGTACAGGTATTTGGTTCAACATGTGAGAAGTAGAAAGTACAGGTATTTGAGTTCAACATGTAAGAAGTAGAAAGTACAGGTATTTGGGTTCAACATGTAAGAAGTAGAAAGTACAGGTATTTGAGTTCAACATGTAAGAAGTAGAAAGTACAGGTATTTGGGTTCAACATGTAAGAAGTAGAAAGTACAGGTATTTGAGTTCAACATGTCAGAAGTAGAAAGTACAGGTATTTGGGTTCAACATGTAAGAAGTAGAAAGTACAGGTATTTGAGTTCAACATGTAAGAAGTAGAAAGTACAGGTATTTGAGTTCAACATGTAAGAAGTAGAAAGTACAGGTATTTGAGTTCAACATGAGAGAAGTAGAATGTACAGGTATTTGGGTTCAACATGTAAGAAGTAGAAAGTACAGGTATTTGAGTTCAACATGTGAGAAGTAGAAAGTACAGGTATTTGATTTCAACATGTGAGAAGTAGAAAGTACAGGTATTTGGGTTCAACATGTAAGAAGTAGAAAGTACAGGTATTTGGGTTCAACATGTAAGAAGTAGAAAGTACAGGTATTTGAGTTCAACATGTGAGAAGTAGAAAGTACAGGTATTTGATTTCAACATGTGAGAAGTAGAAAGTACAGGTATTTGGGTTCAACATGTAAGAAGTAGAAAGTACAGGTATTTGGGTTCAACATGTAAGAAGTAGAAAGTACAGGTATTTGTGTTCAAGATGTAAGAAGTAGAAAGTACAGGTATTTGAGTTCAACATGTAAGAAGTAGAAAGTACAGGTATTTGTGTTCAACATGTGAGAAGTAGAAAGTACAGGTATTTGGGTTCAACATGTATGAAGTAGAAAGTACAGGTATTTGAGTTCAACATGTAAGAAGTAGAAAGTACAGGTATTTGTGTTCAACATGTAAGAAGTAGAAAGTACAGGTATTTGTGTTCAACATGTAAGAAGTAGAACGTTCAGGTATTTGGGTTCAACATGTAAGAAGTAGAAAGTACAGGTATTTGGGTTCAACATGTAAGAAGTAGAAAGTTCAGGTATTTGGGTTCAACATGTAAGAAGTAGAAAGTACAGGTATTTGAGTTCAACATGAGAGAAGTAGAAAGTACAGGTATTTGGGTTCAACATGTAAGAAGTAGAAAGTACAGGTATTTGTGTTCAACATGTAAGAAGTAGAAAGTACAGGTATTTGAGTTCAACATGAGAGAAGTAGAAAGTACAGGTATTTGAGTTCAACATGTAAGAAGTAGAAAGTACAGGTATTTGAGTTCAACATGTAAGAAGTAGAAAGTACAGGTATTTGTGTTCAACATGTAAGTAGTAGAAAGTACAGGTATTTGAGTTCAACATGTAAGAAGTAGAAAGTACAGGTATTTGAGTTCAACATGTAAGAAGTAGAAAGTACAGGTATTTGAGTTCAACATGTAAGAAGTAGAAAGTACAGGTATTTGAGTTCAACATGTAAGAAGTAGAAAGTACAGGTATTTGGGTTCAACATGTAAGAAGTAGAAAGTACAGGTATTTGTGTTCAACATGTGAGAAGTAGAAAGTACAGGTATTTGTGTTCAACATGTAAGAAGTAGAAAGTACAGGTATTTGAGTTCAACATGTGAGAAGTAAAAGTAAAAAGTCGTCAGTAACATAAGTAGTGGAGTAAAGTACTGATACCAGAAACATGAACTTAAGTACAGTAACGAAGTATTTGTACTCCACTACTTCCCCCCTCTGTCTGTGAAATAGTTCAGATCCAGTATTTATTTTGTCTAACATGTTTTCTGTGTCTCTTTCTCAGAGGTTTGAGATTCTTGATGCTCGACAGCCGGCTCCCAGCTCCATCCTGAGTGTTTCCAGAGCAAAGGATGTTGAGGGTCATGCAGATGTGGCATTAAGTGTTGCGGACAAAGACGTCACCTTTCAGGTACCTGTATAATGATTATATATATACTGCATATATAAAGATAAAAGCCTGATCTATCATGCAGATATTTATTAAAGAACGATCATTTAATAAAATAAACAAAAATGTACTTATTTAATTCAATTAATCTCATTATTTTAATTGACGATTTTATGTCAATCATATTTAACTAAGCTTATAGGGTTATACGTAATACAATAGGATGAAGATAGTAACTTTAAATGCAAAAATACATTTGGTACAGCCATACTGTTTATTTAATCAGATAAAACAATCTGACTTTCCTTGAGAGTGTGACGACTAATTATGAACCTTTTGACTAAACAGTGAGTGAGTAATACATTTCATAGATATCATGACACACACACACACACACACACACACACACACACACACACACACACACACACACACACACACACACACACACACACATACACCATGTATACATCACTTCAGGGGACATTACATTGACTTACATGCATTTCCTGGACACTTATCCTAACCTTAACCATAACCAACACATGCCTAACCCTAACGTTACACACACACACACACACACACACACACACACACACACACACACACACACACACACACACACACACACACACACACGTATCAGCATCTTATCTGTCCTGATTTTCTCTGAATGTCTTAATCGCTCTTTAATTCCTCTTCTTCTTCTTCTTGGATGAAACACAGTTTGTGACTCACTGCACGCTTCAGGGAGAACAGAGATTTTCCAGACTTCTATAAATAGTGGCGCTGATCCTCTCGCCAAACAAATGATATCACCGACTACATCATTTTATGTGCTGTATGAGAAGCAGTGATTATTTTGGCTCCTGTGTATCTCATAGATTGTCATTTTGAATTCAGCATGTGCGTCAGTAATGTCTGGCAATTCTTATTTAAAGGAACATTTTCTCTTTTTTATACGTCATGTTTTTAATTTGAAGAGGTCAGGAATAGACACAAATCAAGCCATTCAATATTTATTTCCGTTTGGAGTATTAACAATTATTTTCTAGACAGAGTTAATTAAAATAATTTCTTTACTTGTCGCCACAATGATCATAAAAAGGTAGGAATTGCTTTTATCGAGACATTTAGGTATTGAAGGTACACAAAGGTAAAAGACGAGTCAGATTTCAGGTGTCGAATCTCTGAGAATAAAAGTCCCACTCCTTCACAAAAATGTTTAACTTGTTTGCAAGATCTGATCCACTTAATTTGGATCTTTGTTCGTGGTTTCTCCAGCAGAACTCTCCAGCTCCAGATGTTTCCCACAACCTTTCTCGAAGCTGTTAGTCATGTCTGTTTTCTTTGTCTCATTAACCTCCAGGTGCCAGCAGGCATGAAGGATCTGCGTTCCCCCAACAGCAGCTCCACCTTCATCAGCACGCCCAGCCACTCTCAGCTGATGGCCGACATGATGCAGTCTCACATGGTGAAGGACATCTGTCTCATAGGAGCCAAGGTAGAGAACACACAATGTACAGTCATGTATTTTCTTTTGTTTGGCCTTCGGATGGCGATAATTTCCATTTTAGTTTTCATTTCATACAGCACTGTAAATAGCATGAAATGATGAGCTGTTTTTGTTCTGTTGTGTGTGTGAGGACCCCAGGAAGAATAGCCAATGCTCATGCTAGTGCTAATGGGGATCCTAATAACCAGGGGTGCACATAACTGGTACGCATGCGCTGCAACAATCTGAATTGCGTACCGTCACTTGTGTCACAAAGCGCATTTGCGTACCGACGTACTTGTGAAGCTTTTCCAGAAGGCGGTTAGATCACCGGGCGACAGAGTCGGTCTCCGTGTGCACAGACAGGCTGCTGCTAACGTCGGTCTGTACAACGGAATGCTAAAACAGCTGATCACAATGTTCACGCTCTGTGGTCACAAAGTACTCCACTAGCGCCACCGCCCTCCCTTCATCAAATAACTTTGAGTGGAGCCAGAAGTTGGAGTACCAAACACTGACTCCAGTGTCTGACTACCTCACTGAGAAAGTTATGTGCACCCCTGCTAATAAAGACATACAGAACAGCTGGTGAATGTGAAATCTGGTATTTGTATATGTAGGGTAGGGTAGTAATAATCAAATCAAACTTCATTTGGGTGGTTCTCAATGTCGAGGACGCTTCCTTGGTAGCACATGTACCTCCGAGTCAGGTCCATCAGAAGCTAGGCAAGAATCCTTCCTAGCCTCTGAAAACGAAGAATGGTGAAACAGGCTAACAGGCTAACAGGTGTGCGTCATATGCGAGGCCCCGCCTTAAATAGAGCGCGATTTCCGCCAAAGATTTGGAAATTGGTCCGTGTGCAAAGCATTGTGGGGATTTTAAGACCGTGGAGGATACACATGTGCAGACTCGAAATTTCTCCTAACGAAGTACGCCGGCTCGGTAGAAATTCCAAGTATGCCGGACATTGGAAAAGTCCTTCGGCGACACTCGATGACGTAGTATGCTTGAAATAGTGGCTCTGGAGCAGCTTTACTCGACATTGAGAAACACCCAGTGTCCCAGTGGGCTTCACAGATTAAAAACATACAACAACATTAAAAGAATACCATAACATGCCAGCTCTAACCGAAGAGTTTGTTCAAAATGTAGGTCATAATGATGAAGATAGTAATATAAGACCTACACTAAACCAGCAGGAGAAGTAACACTGCAGATAATTCATCTGTTCTATTTGGTGCCTCGATAATTTTACTCTTTCATTCGTAATTATGTTTTGATTACAATTCTTTATTTAGAAGACAGTTGAGAACATTTCACCAGTTGCAGTGAAATATACTTGCGGTTACAGGGAGTAGTAAACCTTTGCAATACGGGAACAGCAAACCGTGAAACCCTCCCCTTCTCATTGCATCTTAATGTTCATGAACTTTATCCAAAACAGAAGGGATGTTCCGTCACAGAGGCAAACTGACAGAGTGAGGGACAATCCTGCAGTCAAACAAACAATACAATACAATAGTTTGGAAATTAGACCAAGCAACCTTTTCTTTTGGTGATAGAACAGCTCATCAGTAGTTTGGAATGTGGCCGTGTCTGGCAAATAAAGGAAACCCAATCCGACCTTTCATTTGTAATTCTATGAGGGTGAAATTTCCTTAGAAACTCATCAAGAATTCCTCTTAACACTCGTGATAATCTCTCTAAAGGCAATGTGTTTTTTAACGATGCTAAACATGTCATTGGGATCTTCATCCAACCATTACTGTAACATGTACTGTATGTGTGCATATCTGCGTTTATAATTAGATTCTAATCCCAGGAGAAAATGACATGGACTGGCCACATACGATGTCTAGATGTACCACAGCTATTTTTACATTGAAGGCGTAATGAAATCTGATTTTTAAAACACTGTTTTTCTTGTTTCTTAGGGCTGTGGGAAGTCTGTGATCGCTAAAGAGTTTGCAGAGATGCTGGGTTACAGCATCGAGCCCGTCATGCTCTACCAGGTGAATAAAAAGGGATCTTTGGAAAGAGTTTACTATCTGTCAAAGATAGAGCATGAGTTTATCGTGTGAGGAAGACCATATCAGTGGCAGAAATGTCCGGTTTAATACAAAAGGAACAAACAAAAGAACATAACACACACACACATCTCAAGGAGACGCAAAGATACAGTTACAAGTCAAATTATCTTCCACTTTGCGAGGACTTTCCATTGAAATATTGGCAGGTACGTTTACACATACAGGAATTTGCTTCGGTGTGAGAAATTGGGATCAATCCAGCACTATCCTATAAGTTGATCATGTGAGGAAGACCATATCAGTGGCAGAAAAGTCATGTTTAATAATAATAATAGTACGTTTATTTAGTATAGCACCTTTCACAGAAATACAATCTACAAAGTGCTTCACAAGTGAAACTAGAACATGCGTGTGAATGCTGTAAGCTGAGAACGTTTGTGGCTGAATGTGTTCTTGCTGAATGGCAGCTGCTTTTAGCTACAGAGACCAGGTCAGTGTGTTTTGCTCAACTTAGCGGAGAAATGCAGAAAAGTGAAATGATTTGAATCAAATTGTTACAGCTCAAATGCATTGCCATGACTTTGTTGAACACTTGAAAGTGAAATGTTAAACTGGAAGAGGAGGACAAATAGAGAAGAAGCTTCATATTTAAAAGAAAAGGTTTAAACAACATGTAGCCTCAATGTCCGGAAATAGCTGAATAAGTTAATAGCTGAATGGTTTCTGCAGCTGGAAGTAGGCTGAAGGAGTTAGATATCAGATCTAAGCATAGACTGTATATATAACAGTCGTAGTGAATGAATGTTTATTAAGATGCTTTGAAAAGCAGCAGAATATTTTAACTGCAAACTTTTGAACTAAAACCAAACGTCCCCAATAATGTATAAAATGTGTGGAACGTGTTGAAGTCAGTATGAAGTCTCCATCAGACAGAAAACAGCATTCTCACTAATAATAATACCCTTTATCTGCGAAGCACCTTTCGTGCACAAAGCAGCCCAAACAGTGCTTTACAGAAAACATAATAATATTTAAATAAATAGAGAATAAGAGTGTGTGTGTGTGTGTGTGTGTGTTGTGTGTGTGTGTGTGTGTGTGTGTGTGTGTGTGTGTGTGTGTGTGTGTGTGTGTGTGTGTGTGTGTGTGTGTGTGTGTGTGTGTGTGTGTGTGTGTGTGTGTGTGTGTGTGTGTGTGTGTGTGTGTGTGTGTGTGTGTGTGTGTGTGTGTGTGTGTGTGTGTGTGTGTGTGTGTGTGTGTGTGTGTGTGTGTGTGTGTGTGTGTGTGTGTGGCATTACTATACTTGTGGGGACCTAAATCTGTTTACACAGTCACGTGTGGGGACTCGCCGCCCTTATGGGGACAAATTGGAGGTCCCCATAAGGGGGATCATTAATTTTAGGGTGAAGACTTGGTTAGGGTTAGGCATGTGTTGGTTATGGTTAAGGTAAGGATAAGTCTCCAGGAAATGCATGTAAGTCAATGTAATGTCCCCTGAAGTGATGTATGCATGGTATGTGTGTGTATGTTTAGCCGGCTGAGGTCAGGGGTGAGTTTTGCTGCGGGGGAATTGTGGAATCCTTCTCTGGGAAACTCGTCTGGTCGGCTCTGCAAATCCCATTTTTGGAAACCAAAGTGATATGCATGGATATAAATATGCGTGTCCTTCAATGGAAAGACAAACTGAAAGATTAGCAAAGCCCTTTCCCCTCTTTGGCATTCAGAAAGAAATCATGATAATCTCTGAACATGAGATTGAGATCAGAGCAGCTCCATTCACCTTCTAGTAAACCAGTTTATTTCATCGTTTGGTATAAAACTAAACATTTTGCCTCGTCTTCCAAAATCTGCGGATCAGATCTGCCACAAAAAGTTGTTGTCATTGACTTCAGGCGACATATACAAGATACATGTTAATATATATGAAGGAACTATCTTGTAACCTTCCAGCTTTTCTAAAGTGTATTGAAGTTGAACCTGAACCACTGAACGGAGCTGATGTGAGTATTAACTACAGTATTTCTCATGGTCGTATAACTCCTGGTAAGACAGCATCAAAGAACGCAGGTAAGACCTTTCGGGGAATATTTAGGATATCTTGCATCAAAGAAGCGTACTACAGTATTTGGCATTTACTGGGATAGTTTCCTGGTCCTCTGAAGTTGTCAGAAAGACGGTGGTGCTGTGGTCCGTTTACTGGAAGAGTTATTAGGCGACTACTCACTCCATTAAAGATGCTCAGATACCCTTAATGTCAGAGGAGGTCTGATACACGGCTTCCTCCTAATGGCTTCCTGTGTGACCTCAGTGTGGCTTCAGAGAGCTCTTCCTCCGAACTCTCCCTTTAGCGCACAATGTCTTGGAGCAAATGGTGCAACTCTGCTCGTCTTCCCTCCTCAAAGCCTCCGTCTGTGCCATGACACAGATGTTTTCCCCTTCACTGTAATGTGCCATTAGCTGTTATCTGTAATGCTCGGATATCTAATCATGTGGTGGGAAAGTAGGGTATTAATTCAATAAAATCTGTGTCTCACTGTGAACACTTCCTATCGATTCAATCCAAAGCAGTTATAAAATCCAATTCAAATCATAAGGCTTAATGGAGATGTGTGAGTGGGACACCCTGTGAAAATATCTAAAGCTTGGGATAGGGATATTATGCGGAACCTATTTAAATGTTATCTTACTCGCACATCGAGAATTTGTGAGAGTTTATACAGAAATCAAAAGTTGTCTGACCCTAGATCTAGATAGTCTTGTAAAATGGTCCGAAAACACCGATATATGAAAAAAATAGAAAATAATGTTACAAATGAAATGTAATTTGGAGTAAAGTAATTACGTGTTAATCTTTTTAAAGACAGTTAAAGACATATTTGTTGTGTCATCATTATCTAATTCCATACCTGTGGACCTCTGCAAACCACACATTTTAAGATTACGGATAAACATCGGTTCAAATTGGATGCATTTGCAGTAAAGTACCTTGTTCATAAGTTCCGAGACATTTACCGTATTCAAGTTTTTACATTCATTTAACAACTTATCGATCTCATCCCATACCTTTGGACCTCTGTCATGCAAGCCACACTTAAAGGTGGGGTAGGTCATTCACTTCAGAAACACTTGTTGTTCCAGGGAACGCTCTTAGTATCCGATAGCAATGAATATCTGAAATGCTTGACAACAAATCCATAACAATATATCATCTGTGGAAGCCGTGGCGCTGTAAAAAGCACGACCAATCATCTGAGCCGGCTAAAGTAACTGGATGGCCTACCTGCCTGTCAGCCTTCCATCGGGGCACACACTCATCTCGTGCCCTCATTGGTCATGTGTGCGTTCGTGTGTGTTGGAGGAGGGGCTCTGTGAGGAAGGGGCAGATTTCTTCCGGTTGCGTACTTTCAAATTCTAGCGCACTACCTACCCTACCTTTTAAGATCGGACATGTATTAATAAAAACTAATCTTACCTTGTAAAATGGTCCGAAAACATTGGTTTGAAATAGGTAAGATATAATAAACACTGATCTAGGAAGAAAATGTCCAAATTAAATGCATTTCGACGAGTAACTTGTTTATAAAGACGGATAAAGAAGTGTTATTAATCTAATGTCATACCTGTGGACCTCTGCAAACCACACTTAAGATCCTACGTTTACGTTGCTCTCAATCCCTTCCACGTCATCAACTCTGTTCCTTGGTGTCCATTTCATTCATATAGACCAGGGGTGTCAAACTCAAGGCCCGGGGGCCAGATCTGCCCCGCAACTTCATTTTCTGTGGAGAGCTCTGAAAGAATAGAATACGGTTACATGGCAATTTACAGAAGCACGTTGCCCATAAACTACATTTCCCACAATGCATCTGAAAATTGACTGAAGAGACTTGCAATAGTTAGCCCTAGACTTCTGCTTTCAGACTTAGTTAAATATGAAGTTATTACCCTATCCGATAATAATCCAATGCAGAGGCAATAATATTTATATATGTATTTTGATATAGTGTTAAAGTTACAACCGGCCCTTTGAGTGCAACCTATCCTACGTGGCCCGTGATGAAATTGAGTTTGACCCCCCTGATATAGACTATTCTACACTCCTATAAAACCTTCTCTTGCACTAGTTGATGTCCTATAAGTTGAACTGTTGGAGGAGCCTGCGTCCTACGTCCTTGCCATGTCTCCACTGTAGCTAATGACAATAAAGCCTTGAGTTGAACTCGTCCCCCTCTTCTTGCAGGACATGACGGCCAGAGACCTCCTCCAGCAGCGCTGCACGCTCCCTAACGGAGACACAGCGTGGAGACCCTCCCCTCTGGTGACCGCCGCCTTGGAGGGGAAGCTGCTGCTGCTGGACGGGATCCACCGGGTCAACCTGGGGACCCTCGCCGTGCTCTCCAGGTGCTTTAGTTAGCTTCAAAACCTTCCTTTATTTACTCACCGTTAAAGAAGACCTATCATTCAAAATGTCTCTTCTACATCAACATGTGTCCCCTCTTCTTCATGTCTCTTCTACATCAACATGTGTCCCCTCTTCTTCATGTCTCTTCTACATCAACATGTGTCCCCTCTTCTCCATGTCTCTTCTACATCAACATGTGTCCCCTCTTCTTCATGTCTCTTCTACATCAACATGTGTCCCCTCTTCTTCATGTTTCTTCTACATCAACATGTGTCCCCTCTTCTTCATGTCTCTTCTACATCAACATGTGTCCCCTCTTCTTCATGTCTCTTCTACATCAACATGTGTCCCTCTTCTTCATGTCTCTTCTACATCAACATGTGTCCCCTCTTCTTCATGTCTCTTCTACATCAACATGTGTCCCCTCTTCTTCATGTCTCTTCTACATCAACATGTGTCCCCTCTTCTTCATGTCTCTTCTACATCAACATGTGTCCCCTCTTCTTCATGTCTCTTCTACATCAACATGTGTCCCCTCTTCTTCATGTCTCTTCTACATCAACATGTGTCCCCTCTTCTTCATGTCTCTTCCTACATCAACATGTGTCCCCTCTTCTTCCATGTCTCTTCTACATCAACATGTGTCCCCTCTTCTTCATGTCTCTTCTACATCAACATGTGTCCCCTCTTCTTCATGTCTCTTCTACATCAACATGTGTCCCCTCTTCTTCATGTCTCTTCTACATCAACATGTGTCCTCTCTTCTTCATGTCTCTTCTACATCAACATGTGTCCCCCTGTGGAAAGAGACTCTGAAAGTTTCAGGAACAAAGATTTTCTCTCTTTTTGATCCATTTCTATAAAAACCTGTCTGAAAATGAGCTGATCAGATTTTGGCCACTTTATGATGTCATAAACACACACACACACACACACACACACACACACACACACATTCTAACAGCTGTGTTGTGTGTCCCAGGTTGCTCCACGACAGGGAGCTGGATCTGTACGATGGGACCAGGCTGCTGAGGTGGGACCGATACCAGGAACTAAAGGAACAACTGGAGCTCAGTGACCAGCAACTGCAAGAGAGGTACACACACACACACACACACACCACACACACACACACACACACACACACACACACACACACACACACACACACACACACACAGAGGGTCACATAAAGGAAGAGGTGATACTTAATTCCCCAGATCCACTTTGCTTGAGCTTCTCCGACAGCATCCAATCAAGTTG
>CADEHL010000085.1:40000-54303 GCA_902827135.1 Harpagifer antarcticus
TTTTTTGTAAACTGAAAGTTTTCCGTTCCCTTCATCTCTCCTCCTCTTCATCTCTCCTCCTCTTCATCACCGCCTCTTCTCTTATCTCACTTTTCAGACTCTTAATGTTCCAAAGGAAGCAGCAGAGCAGCTCCTGCACCTCACACACAGCCTCCGCCAGATGAACGACCCTACAGTAAGTATATATATATGTGTGTGTGTGTGTGTGTGTGCACTTACAGGTTTGTTTACATGTGTGTGAGCTAAGTTATGTGTGTGTGTGTTTCCAGGCACAGTCCCTGGCCTCCTCTCTCTCCACAAGACAGCTGCTGAGGATCTGCCGCCGTCTCTCTCAGTACCCCGAGGAGAGCATCGCTCACGCTGTCAATAAAGCTTGTCTTTCCAGGTACACACACATGCGCACGCACACACACACACACACACACACACACACACACACACACACACACACACACACATACCATGTATACATCACTTCAGGGGACATTACATTGACTTACATGCATTTCCTGGAGACTTATCCTAACCTTAACCATAACCAACACATGCCTAACCCTTACCCTAACCAAGTCTTCACCCTAAAATTAATGACTCTCCTCATGGGGACCTCCAATTTGTCCCCATAAGGGAGGCGAGTCCCCACACGTGACTGTATAAACAGATGTAGGTCCCCACAAGTATAGTAATGCTAGGACACACACACACACACGCACACACACACACACGATCCACACTCAAATTCCTACTTCCTGTGTTTATCTGGGTTGTGATGCACTTTGCTTTTGTTTGATAGAAGTTATTTTCTAATGTTTTGATTGTGTGTGTGTGTGTGTGTGTGTGTGTGTGTGTTTCAGGTTCCTGCCCAGCCTGGCTCGTGCCTCTCTAGATAAAAACCTGGCTAACTGCTCCATACAGGACACCCCCGATGCTGCAGAACACACTCGTGACCACAGCTGTAAGTCCCAGTCAAACAGAACATTACAGAACATTTTATTTTAACGCTTTTACCCCAAGAAACGTACAAAAGTGCATTAAACCACGAACAGCAGGTGCATTAGCTTCAATAGGACATCCCTTTTCAGTCGGTGACTTCCTGCTGTCCTGATATGGGAAGCTCCCGTCTGCGTTCACCAGTCACACACCAAGGTAGCCTCATAGGAGGACTTGCATCTTAAGTCTTTATTTATGTTCTCTCCTTCGAATGTAGAGCAACACAAGCTATCGATGGATGACGCTCATTGATAGGAGACAGGTTTATTATATTGTCATGTTTTGTGTATCTTGTACGGCGACCTTAAGAGCTTTGAAAGGTGTGTTTTTTATAATGTATTATTATAATGAATTCACTGGTGTTGGTAATTCAAGAAGCGCTTAAAAGAGAGGCGTGTTCACATATATACACACTTTACCTGCACTGTCATAACACCTTACTTACATCCACATAGTGCGCCTGTGCAAGAACCTTATTAGGCCCCAAAACCACTTCTGTAGGTGAGGGGGGGAAATGGTGGTTTGGGATAGAAAATGATCTTAGAACAAACGTTGGTTAAAATAAGTCACGTTCTATTTCATATGGGACACAGGCAGCGGTCTCCTCTGTTCGTTTGACCCATCCATACACTCCCATCTTGCTTTTGATACGTCACCTTGTATCATACCTTACAACAAGTCTTTATTGATGAATGTATAGCAACACAAGCTATCGATGGAGGACGATCTGTCGTTGATAGGAGATCATTAACTCACTGGTGTTGGTAATTCAAGAAGCGCATAAAAGAGAGGCTTGTTGAAATATATACGCACTTTACCTAGACTTTAATAACTCCTGACTTACATCCTGATCAGGTTTAGGTGAAGGGAAAATGGTGGTTAGGGTTAGAATAAGTGAACGATCATAGGACAACAGTTGGTTAAAATAAGTCACTATGATGGTGTCCTATGTTTGACCCATCCATACACTCTGATCTTGTCTTTACACACTTTTTACATTTTATACAACGTCACCTTGAATTGTCACGATTACATGGGCTATAAAAACATTAACGTGCATTACTTTCGTAAGTAGAAGAAGGAACAGTGGATGAAACACACACACACACACACACACACACAGATTGACTATACCTCCTGTCTCTCTGCAGGTTCGGTAAAGGACGGCGTGCTGACTATCGGCAGCGTGTCGGCTCCCGTCTACATCCCCACTGAGAAGATGAAGATCCCAGATGTGCTCTTCTACGATAATCCCCAGGTAACTACACAACACTCTCTGTAGCTGCATCACGACATCGCCCGATCCTCGTGTCACTCACATTGGATCTCCTCGGGGCAGATAGAAAACAATCAAAAATAATCTGTTGTTTATTTTCTCTTGAAATGAAAGAACATCACTCGGACCAAAGTGAGGTCACACTCCCTTCAGCTTCACTCCTCTGTCTCTCTGTTATTAATATGACTGCTGGATGCCACTGTATTTCATTATGAAGGACTTTCCTTTTAGTTCTGGTGTTATCTGATGTTCTCCACGACCAGAACTTTATCTTTAGTCCTTTTCTGCTCCTTTGAAGTATCCGGCATCTCAGTCCGTTTGCTGGTGCCCTGTCTCTGACCTCTGATTGCTGTTATTGAAGGATTTTAATGGATTAAAAAGCAATTGACTCTGTGTTTGAACCATCCATCCATCCATCCACCTTCTTCCGCTTATCCGTGGTCGGGTCGCGGGGGTAGCAGTTCCAGCAGAGAGCCCCAAACTTCCTTTTCCCTGGCCACATCAACCAGCTCTGACTGGGGGATCCCAAGGTCACTCGCTCCGCTTTCACTGCCACCCTTCTGGTAGCGCACCCGACCCCGTGATCGAACCAGGAAAACCCTTTTTTTAAATTTGATTGAATAGTTGTTTGAATGTGGTCATCATAAGAGCAAAGATCTGGCATAAACAGTTCAGGACATACCTTCCCTTTATCATGAAGAAATGAAGAAACGTGTGTAAAAAAGGCTTCATCAGGAAGTTGGGTTTGTTGAGTTTACTGAATATCTAAATAAGACATTCACCCACGCTCTACGCAGTGATTGTCCAAGTGTTCTTTCAGTAGGTGTGAAAACAGGCAGAACATCAAGATTTCTTTCCATCGTCCTCCTAGACGAGGCGACTTTATTATGTGTTCAAACGGACGTGTGCTGGTAGGAAAACATGCCGGATAAAAGCAGCTAACACCTGAGGAAAAGTGACTAGAATAACAGCCAGACTCTTCCTGTGTCCTCACACCCTTAAAGGCAACTTCTAGTATTCAGTTCAATACATTTCATTTATTCACAAACTGTTGAAGGTACAAAATGACAGAGTGGAGATATTTAAAATGGGACCGTTTGAGAAAAGGGTTTACAATAAATCTCACTAAAAACGTCGGAGAGAAATCATGAAATACATAAACTAATCTAACCCTTAGTATTAAATGTATCCTTAAGCATGGTTTAAAATAGGTAAGAGATACAAAGACACAAGACAAGGGATAATAATGGTACAAATTAGACATTTAGTGTAGTTCAAGTTGGACCTTTCTGATAAACAACTACTGACTTCTTAAGACGGATAATAGTTTTATACTTAAAGGTCCCATGTCATGCTTTTCCGGTTCTGACCCGTCCCCTTGTGTTGTGAAGGTGTTTCTGCATGTGAACGGTCTGCAGAGTCACAAACCCCTCAAAGTGCACCCTGTAGTGAGTAAACCTCTAACACAGAGAAGACCTGTCTGTGCTGCCCCAGAACGCCTCGCTGGACATTTCTCTTTTTCTTCCTGGTACCAAGTGACGTAACGAATGGACCAATCCGTGGAGCTCCTCACACACACCACACACACACACACACACACACACACACACACACACACACACACACACACACACACACACACACACACACACACACACACACACACACACACACACACACTCAGCCTTATCTTTTCTCAGGCTGTGAGTGTGTGGCGAACTGTGTGTGTGTGTGTGTGTGTTCAGGCTGAGTTCCGCGGTGTCTCGCTGTCTCGCAGACCCCACGCAGCAACCAGGAAATGACACCAGTAATAGAGCTCACACTGTCCGCTCCTCGAGCCTCAAAGGGTGCAGCAGCGAGCCCCGCAACGTCCCGCAACGTCCCGCCAACACGGCACCCAGATCCCACGCAGCATTCTCATCTGTTTGTCATCACTGGTGTCATTTCCTGGTTGCTAACAAACGCCATTGTAACACATAATCACTGATGTAACGGTGGTGGACTCATCAGAACAGAGTGGGCGAGCTGACCAATCAGAGCACAGTGGGCTCATAGGGAGGGGGGGGGTGGCAGGAGCTCCAACAAGCCGTGTAGGACAGAGAGATGAATACACAGACTATACAGAGATGCTGTGAGAAACCAATGAGAGTTTGGAACATTGAACAATGTGAAGACCTCAACAATGGAATCATGATCAGTAGAAATGACCATGACCTTTAAAGAAATCTTATACTGAACCTGCTGACCTCTGCACACCACACTAAAACCTTTATATTAAAGTTCATTTCATAAGATGCTTTTTACTAGCTGTGTGTATTAAACAGTCATTAAACTGCTGTAAAGCCAATGTTTTAGTTTCAGTCTTGTGTTTATCGATCTCTTGCATTAACCTTAAGCTATAATGAGCATCTTCTCACCCCAGCTGCTCTGTACGTGAATACACATCAGTTCAGTGAACAGACATTTTTATTCCTTTGTGCAAATGACATTAAAGAGACTTTTGCACACATCAGATTTGAATAAATGCCCATGTGAGGTTTTATTTTAGCGCTCTGACGTCCTCTGGCAGCACTGCAGGCGCTCTGTGACCCAGATTCATCTCCTTCTCTCCTTCTCTCCATCCTTTCTCCCTCCGCCTGCTTGTGTTGGACGCCGGAATAAAGAGTGGGAGATAAGATGAGAGCAACGAGGGCGCCCTACTTTATCAGTGACCTGCTTTCTGTCTTCAGAGCAGAATCACAGTTTTAAAAAGCAGAAGGAGGGGAAGCAAACCTCGTGGTGCTTTTAAATCTTAAAACACAAGTTATTTTCTATAACATGTGAAATGCAATTAACCATCTGTGTTCAATCGATGTGTGTGAGTCCATACACTGATGTGTGTGTCTCTCTGCAGCACCTGATGGTGATGGAGGACATGTTGAAGGACTTCCTGTTGGGAGAGCACCTCCTCTTGGTGGGAAACCAGGTGAGTGACATCACAGTGCTTGTTAAAGGACGACTGGATACATCAGTTACTCCATGCTACCTTGGATGTTTGAAGAAACATTGCTTTCCCCCATGCCTGTGACAGTAATGGTGAACAACGAGTAAAGGAACTGAGGAAATTAGTCATTTAAGAGTAGACACACAATATCAAAACTAACAAACTCTCACTACTTTAGTAATTCTCAATATGTAGTTGTATGCTCACTGATTCCCAAACATACGCAATTTAACTTAATCCTTACTATTAGAAGCACAGGCACGTGGCGCTAGTGTGGGAGTGTTTATGTGCAAGAGTTTAAATAGTGGGGTAAAAGTATGTCGTGGCTTCCTTCCTTGTTTTTCCACCAAGCCACTAGACGCCTTAAACAGACCGTTCTAACTCGTTTCTTTACTTAAAGTACTCACAGTTTGAAGTGTTGCTCGTCCTCCGATGGTTTAGAAGATGTTGCGATGTGTTCAAAATAACATAACAAACTTTTGCACATGCAACAAAGAAAATAGGCCTTTAGAATATTCAAAAGAAACTCAAATAAAACAACACAACTTAGGTATTCTTTCTTTCTTGATAACTTTCACAACTTAAAGGGTACATGTACGGTACGTGTACGGTACGAGTACGGTTAAAAACTGTTCCTCGACGGCGTCTCTCAACAGGTCGCCCATCACTGTGGCGTTAGCACAGGCGCCGTGGGAATTGTAGTCATTTATAGTGCGTTGACTACAGACGTCACAATTAGGTGGCCTTTCTTATCAAATCAAATTACTGGCTCTAACGGTATGTACAAAGTAGTGAGCATACACATGTATAAATGAGACTTGGATTAAAGTTGTGGAACCATTTGTAAAAGTAGGTATTGAAATGGTCCGTTTTTGGATTCTTTGGCATTCGATTTTACTATTTGTTCGACAATAATTCATCTGGTTTTACCTTTAAGTATTCGCTTAAATGTAAAATACTAAAACCTACTGCTGAATTGTAAAGTCCCCCTCTTCCTAGAAAATATCCGATACGATAGCTTTTATCCAAGGAGGTCCAATCATGATCCCTCTCTGGTGTTGTGTTATATAAACAGAGCTTTGACTCATGCTTGCAGAACGTGGGGCGGGGGGGGGCTTTCTCAATTTTGGAAGAACATGGGTGTGAAGTAGAGAACACATGTCAGCCCTGTGTGAGTGTGGAGGGTGAAGAAACAAGCTCCCTGATGTCACACACACACACACACACACACACACACACCTCCCTGACTCTCTGGACCCCCTGCAGTTTGCCTGCAGAGCAAACAGGTCCACAGACGACGCCATAGCCCTCACCATCCACACTGCCCTCTCACACCTGGACCAGAGGAACACTTATATGAGAATGCTGTTCCTTGATTACAGTTCAGCCTTCAACACCATTGTGCCCTCCGAGCTGATCATCAAGCTCAGAGACCTCGGGCTCAACAGCGCCCTCTGACTGGATCCTGAACTTCCTGACGGGCAGACCCCAGGCAGTGCGGGTGGGAAACATCACATCCTCCACCCTGATCCTCAACACCGGAGCCCCTCAAGGCTGCGTGCTCAGCCCTCTCCTCTACTCCCTGTTTACACACGACTGCGTGGCCACACACAGCTCCAACACCATCGTGAGGTTTGCTGACGACACGACCGCGATCGGCCTGATTACAGACGGCGACGAGATGGCGTACAGAGAGGAGGTCGGAAACCTGACATCTTGGTGCCAGGATAACACCTCCATCTCAACGTCAGCTAAACAAAGGAGCTGATTGTGGATTACTGGAAGCAGCAGAGAGAGGAACACGCCCCCATGGCCTTCAATGGGACTACGGTAGAGAGAGTCAGCAGCTTCAGAGAGAGGATCCTGACCTTCTACAGGTGCACCATAGAGAGCATCCTGACCTTCTACAGGTGCTCCACAGAGAGGATCCTGACCTTCTACAGGTGCTCCACAGAGAGCATCCTGACCTTCTACAGGTGCTCCACAGAGAGCATCCTGACCTTCTACAGGTGCTCCATAGAGAGGATCCTGACCTTCTACAGGTGCTCCATAGAGAGCATCCTGACCTTCTACAGGTGCACCATAGAGAGCATCCTGACCTTCTACAGGTGCACCATAGAGAGGGTCCTGACCTTCTACAGGTGCTCCATAGAGAGCATCCTGACCTTCTACAGGTGCACCATAGAGAGGATCCTGACCTTCTTCAGGTGCTCCATAGAGAGCATCCTGACCTTCTACAGGTGCACCATAGAGAGCATCCTGACCTTCTACAGGTGCACCATAGAGAGGGTCCTGACCTTCTACAGGTGCTCCATAGAGAGGATCCTGACCTTCTACAGGTGCACCATAGAGAGGGTCCTGACCTTCTACAGGTGCTCCATAGAGAGCATCCTGACCTTCTACAGGTGCTCCATAGAGAGGATCCTGACCTTCTACAGGTGCTCCATAGAGAGCATCCTGACCTTCTACAGGTGCTCCATAGAGAGCATCCTGACCTTCTACAGGTGCACCATAGAGAGGATCCTGACCTTCTACAGGTGCTCCATAGAGAGCATCCTGACCTTCTACAGGTGCTCCATAGAGAGCATCCTGACCTTCTACAGGTGCACCATAGAGAGGATCCTGACCTTCTACAGGTGCTCCATAGAGAGGATCCTGACCTTCTACAGGTGCTCCATAGAGAGGATCCTGACCTTCTACAGGTGCTCCATAGAGAGGATCCTGACCTTCTACAGGTGCACCATAGAGAGCATCCTGACCTTCTACAGGTGCTCCATAGAGAGCATCCTGACGGCAGCTGCAACGCCCTCAACCGTAAGGCTCTACAGAGGGTGGTGAAAGCTGCACAGCACATCACCAGGACGGAGCTTCCATCAATGGAGGACCTTCACTCCCAGCGGCTCAGGAAGAAAGTCCTCAGGATGATCAAAGACCCCCATCACCCCAGCCACAAACTGTTCTGTCTGAGGCGGTACCGCAGCATCCGGACTAAAACCACCGGACACAGAAACAGCTTCATCCCACAGGCGATAAGACTGCTAAACACCTGAACTGCTGAAACAATTTCACAACATTCATCTGCTACTTAGTAATTATTGATCTATTATCTAATACATCATTCCAATAACTTGTATATAGACTCGTAGTGCACTATTTCACTTTCTCACTTTTTTTTAGAACTATTTTCCTTTTTGTATTACTTTTAATATACTTTAATATTGTTTTAATATTGTCTGCTTATCTGTATTATTGTGTTGCATTGTTGGAGAAGCCTGTGACCTAAGATTTTCAACGACATAATTACTGTAGCTATGTTAGTTTGACAGTAAAGAACCTTGAACTCACACACAGCTCTCCCTTAGGGACACTCTGTCTCCTCAGCCTGGTCCTTTAGGGTGATTATCTGATACAAAGCATGGTGACCGTGCACAGGCGTGAGGAGGACATTAGTATCTGTCTCTATCTGAGAGGAAGAGGAGACTCCATGTGAAGCCCCGAACAACGAGCCTTGTCAGAACGAAGTAACATCAAAACTATAAAGGGACACACTGGGCTCTCCCTCTCAGCGCTTTCTCCCTTTAGAACCACTGTCACTGAAACGCAGCTGCTCTCAGACCTCATTAACTCTGCCGGTCTCTCAATGTGTGTTTGGTTATCCTCCCACAGGGTGTTGGTAAGAATAAGATCGTGGACCGATTCCTGCACCTCCTGAACCGACCCAGAGAATACCTGCAGCTCCACAGGTGAGGAGAAAACGTGGTATTTTGAAATGTACACGAGCTGGAAGAAGCACGTAAAAGTAGAAGTACTCAGGTCTTGTACTTGAGTAAAAGTAGAAGTACTCAGATCTTGTACTTCAGTAAAAGTAGAAGTAATCAGATCTTGTACTTCAGTAAAAGTAGAAGTACTCAGATCTTGTACTTGAGTAAAAGTAGAAGTACTCAGATCTTGAGTACAAGTAGAAGTACTCAGATCTTGTACTTGAGTAAAAGTAGAAGTACTCACATCTTGTACTTGAGTAAAAGTAGAAGTACTCAGATATTGTACTTGAGTAAAGTAGAAGTACTCAGATCTTGTACTTGAGTAAAAGTAGAAGTACTCAGGTCTTGTTCTTGAGTAAAAGTAGAAGTACTCAGGTCTTGTACTTGAGTAAAAGTAGAAGTACTCAGATCTTGTACTTGAGTAAAAGTAGAAGTACTCAGGTCTTGTACTTGAATAAAAGTAGAAGTACTCAGGTCTTGTACTTGATTAAAAGTAGAAGTACTCAGGTCTTGTACTTGATTAAAAGTAGAAGTACTCAGGTCTTGTACTTGATTAAAAGTAGAAGTACTCAGGTCTTGTACTTGATTAAAAGTAGAAGTACTCAGGTCTTGTACTTGATTAAAAGTAGAAGTACTCAGATCTTGTACTTGAGTAAAAGTAGAAGTACTCAGGTCTTGTACTTGAGTAAAAGTAGAAGTACTCAGGTCTTGTTCTTGAGTAAAAGTAGAAGTACTCAGATCTTGTACTTGAGTAAAAGTAGAAGTACTCAGGTCTTGTACTTGAGTAAAAGTAGAAGTACTCAGATCTTGTACTTGAGTAAAAGTAGAAGTACTCAGGTCTTGTTAAAGTAGAAGTACTCAGGTCTTGTTAAAGTAGAAGTACTCAGATCTTGTACTTGAGTAAAAGTAGAAGTACTCAGGTCTTGTTAAAGTAGAAGTACTCAGATCTTGTACTTGAGTAAGAGTAGAAGTACTCAGGTCTTGTACTTGAGTAAAAGTAGAAGTACTTAGATCTTGTACTTCAGTAAAAGTAGAAGTACTCAGATCTTGTACTTGAGTAAAAGTAGAAGTACTCAGGTCTTGTACTTGAGTAAAAGTAGAAGTACTCACATCTTGTACTTGAGTAAAAGTAGAAGTACTGGAGATCTGTACTTGAGTAAAAGTAGAAGTACTCCAGATCTTGTACTTGAGTGAAAGTAGAAGTACTCGGATCTTGTACTTGAGTAAAAGCAGAAGTACTCAGATCTTGTACTTGAGTAAAGTAGAGAAGTACTCAGATCTTGTACTTGAGTAAAAGTGAGAAGTTACTCAGATCTTGTTCTTGAGTAAAGTAGAAGTACTCAGATCTTGTACTTGAGTAAAAGTAGAAGTACTGAGATCTTGTACTTGAGTAAAAGTAGAAGTACTCAGATCTTGTACTTGAGTGAAAGTAGAAGTACTCGGATTTTGTACTTGAGTAAAAGTAGAAGTACTCAGATCTTGTACTTGAGTAAAAGTAGAAGTACTCAGATCTTGTACTTGAGTAAAAGTAGAAGTACTCAGATCTTGTACTTGAGTAGAAGTACTCAGATCTTGTACTTGAGTAAAAGTAGAAGTACTGAGATCTTGTACTTGAGTAAAAGTAGAAGTACTGAGATCTTGTACTTGAGTAAAAGTAGAAGTACTCGGATCTTGTACTTGAGTGAAAGTAGAAGTACTCGGATCTTGTACTTGAGTAAAAGCAGAAGTACTCAGATCTTGTACTTGAGTAAAAGTAGAAGTACTCAGATCTTGTACTTGAGTAAAAGTAGAAGTACCAGAGTGTAGGAATACTCTGTCACAGTAAAAGTCGTGCATTCAAAATGTTCCTCAAGTGAAAGTAGAAAAGTATTCTCATCAAAATATAGTGAAAGACAGTGAAAGTAGTCGTTGTGCAGATTGGTCCATTTCAGAATAATATCTATGATATGTTTTATAATGATTGATCATGAAAGTGTTCTCAAAGCTGGTGAAGGTGCAGCTAGTCTGAATGGCTTTGTAGACTGCAGGGTAGCTGGTGAAGGAGCAGCTGGTTTGAATGGCTTTGTAGACTGCAGGGTAGCTGGTGAAGGAGCAGCTGGTTTGAATGGCTTTGTAGACTGCAGGGTAGCTGGTGAAGGTGCAGCTAGTCTGAAGTACTTTGTAGACTGCAGGGTAGCTGGTGGATTTACTCCAGGTGGAACTAAAGTCTGATTTAACACTTGATTAGATTTCACATCATTCATCCACATCTGTGAAGTAACTAAAGGTACTAAATACATGAAGTGAGTATAAGTACAAAGTAGCATAACATGGAAAGTACCTCAAACAAGATGACTGTATCTACTGTTGCTTTTCAGGAATCATAAAGATTCTAAAGTACTTGTAGTTCTTGGATAGCAGGAACAAGGCATCCCTATGTATGGAGATGTGAGCAGTCTGAGTTGTTTCTCCTACTTTCCTGCCAGCCTTGGCCTTCCCATCAAAAGAGTGACAAAGACTATTTTGGTCCTCAGTGAAGTGGGCCATCCTTCACCAGAAACAGAGCTTCACATGGCTCACATATTAAAGAAGTATCTCCAGATCCCAGCTTCCATAAATACTCCCACGATCACACCTCGGGGAAAATTAGGTCAACGTTTCTCGTGCAAAGATCACTGCATCATGTGCTCTGAAATCAGGCTTGCTGAAGATCAATGTGAGGTAGAGAGGGGCTTGTATTGATTTGTGCCCTAATAATCAGAGATGGCGAGAGAAGTAGAAAGTACAGGTATTTGAGTTCAACATGTAAGAAGTAGAAAGTTCAGGTATTTCAGTTCAACATGTAAGAAGTAGAAAGTACAGGTATTTGGGTTCAACATGTAAGAAGTAGAAAGTACAGGTATTTGGGTTCAACATGTAAGAAGTAGAAAGTACAGGTATTTGGGTTCAACATGTGAGAAGTAGAAAGTACAGGTATTTGGGTTCAACATGTAAGAAGTAGAAAGTACAGGTATTTGAGTTCAACATGTAAGAAGTAGAAAGTACAGGTATTTGTGTTCAACATGTAAGAAGTAGAAAGTACAGGTATTTGTGTTCAACATGTAAGAAGTAGAAAGTACAGGTATTTGGGTTCAACATGTAAGAAGTAGAAAGTACAGGTATTTGGGTTCAACATGTGAGAAGTAGAAAGTTCAGGTATTTGAGTTCAACATGTAAGAAGTAGAAAGTACAGGTATTTGAGTTCAACATGTAAGAAGTAGAACGTTCAGGTATTTGAGTTCAACATGTAAGAAGTAGAAAGTACAGGTATTTGGGTTCAACATGTGAGAAGTAGAAAGTACAGGTATTTGGGTTCAACATGTGAGAAGTAGAAAGTACAGGTATTTGTGTTCAACATGTAAGAAGTAGAAAGTACAGGTATTTGAGTTCAACATGTAAGAAGTAGAAAGTACAGGTATTTGAGTTCAACATGTAGAAGTAGAAAGTACAGGTATTTGTGTTCAACATGTAAGAAGTAGAAAGTACAGGTATTTGAGTTCAACATGTAAGAAGTAGAAAGTACAGGTATTTGTGTTCAACATGTAAGAAGTAGAAAGTACGGGTATTTGAGTTCAACATGTAAGAAGTAGAAAGTACAGGTATTTGTGTTCAACATGTAAGAAGTAGAAAGTACAGGTATTTGGGTTCAACATGTAAGAAATAGAAAGTACAGGTATTTGAGTTCAACATGTAAGAAATAGAAAGTACAGGTATTTGGGTTCAACATGTAAGAAATAGAAAGTACAGGTATTTGAGTTCAACATGTGAGAAATAGAAAGTACAGGTATTTGGGTTCAACATGTGAGAAGTAGAAAGTACAGGTATTTGTGTTCAACATGTAAGAAGTAGAAAGTACAGGTATTTGGGTTCAACATGTAAGAAGTAGAAAGTACAGGTATTTGTGTTCAACATGTAAGAAGTAGAAAGTACAGGTATTTGGGTTCAACATGTAAGAAGTAGAAAGTACAGGTATTTGTGTTCAACATGTAAGAAGTAGAAAGTACAGGTATTTGTGTTCAACATGTGAGAAATAGAAAGTACAGGTATTTGTGTTCAACATGTGAGAAATAGAAAGTACAGGTATTTGAGTTCAACATGTAAGAAGTAGAAAGTACGGGTATTTGTGTTCAACATGTAAGAAATAGAAAGTACGGGTATTTGGGTTCAACATGTAAGAAATAGAAAGTACAGGTATTTGTGTTCAACATGTAAGAAGTAGAAAGTACAGGTATTTGAGTTCAACATGTAAGAAGTAGAAAGTACAGGTATTTGAGTTCAACATGTAAGAAGTAGAAAGTACAGGTATTTGAGTTCAACATGTAAGAAGTAGAAAGTACAGGTATTTGTGTTCAACATGTAAGAAGTAGAAAGTACGGGTATTTGAGTTCAACATGTAAGAAGTAGAAAGTACGGGTATTTGTGTTCAACATGTAAGAAATAGAAAGTACAGGTATTTGGGTTCAACATGTAAGAAATAGAAAGTACAGGTATTTGAGTTCAACATGTGAGAAGTAGAAAGTACAGGTATTTGTGTTCAACATGTGAGAAGTAGAAAAGTACAGGTATTTGGGTTCAACATGTGAGAAGTAGAAAGTACAGGTATTTGTGTTCAACATGTAAGAAGTAGAAAGTACAGGTATTTGTGTTCAACATGTAAGAAGTAGAAAGTACAGGTATTTGTGTTCAACATGTAAGAAATAGAAAGTACAGGTATTTGGGTTCAACATGTAAGAAATAGAAAGTACAGGTATTTGTGTTCAACATGTAAGAAGTAGAAAGTACAGGTATTTGTGTTCAACATGTAAGAAGTAGAAAGTACAGGTATTTGTGTTCAACATGTAAGAAGTAGAAAGTACAGGTATTTGTGTTCAACATGTGAGAAATAGAAAGTACAGGTATTTGAGTTCAACATGTGAGAAATAGAAAGTACAGGTATTGTGTTCAACATGTAAGAAGTAGAAAGTACAGGTATTTGAGTTCAACATGTAAGAAGTAGAAAGTACGGGATTTGGTTCACATGTAGAATAGAAAGTACAGGTATTTGGAGTTCAACATGTAAGAAATAGAAAGTACAGGTATTTGTTTCAACATGTAAGAAGTAGAAGTACAGGTATTTGAGTTCAACATGTAAGAAGTAGAAAGTACGGGTATTTGTGTCAACATGTAAGAAGTAGAAAGTACAGGTATTTGAGTTCAACATGTAAGAAGTAGAAAGTACAGGTATTTGGGTTCAACATGTAAGAAGTAGAAAGTACAGGTATTTGAGTTCAACATG